>PQWD01006948.1:0-16491 GCA_019425675.1 Leucinodes orbonalis | reverse complement strand
TGCTTCTACCGGAAAAAGTAGCGTAAATCGCCCAAATCCTCCAAAAAATCCTGCCGGTCCATGCGCCAACACCTAGGCATGATTATCATTGTATCTATTAATTTCGTTAGTAACAATTGACAACTCGCTTCTTACTCTCCTTAAGTTATCGCAGACGGCGGTGATTAGTAAATAAGAAGCACCAATCACTGACAGGTGTTCATTGGTGATATTTTCAAAACAGTATTAGTATAATGATACGTCAGCATTTTTATACTAGAAAAGACGAAGTAATATTATTGTAACACTATTTTAAGAGATGGCGGTAACCCCCCAGATCTTCTTTATGTGCAACAAAATATTAAGAGCAAGAAATCTATGCTATTACTTGACGTAACATCCGTCATACTTATCACAGACACGAGCCAACGAAGGCTACTGTGTCCGTGTATCGAGTGCAGTGCGCCTGCGCAAGGCTACATCTGTCTGTACGTGTGTGGGTATCGTAGGTGCATATGTGTGCGTACGCTTGCGGTCGTTTATGACGTCGAGAGTCCTTGAATTGTATAACAGTTATCATTGGTTATTGCATTCCTTCTCTTTCTTAATAGCATAGGTATAGACAGATTTTTATTAATGATTAGTCTGAATTAGTTTCTATATAATGACCGCCATATTGGCAGATAGGACCGATATATTTAAAATACCCTTCATAGTGTGATGCCAACTTTCTTTAAAGACAATAAGCTTAAACAAAGATTTTGTTGTATTAAATTTCAATTATACTTATATAAGGAGATAAGATCCGGAACACGGATATCCGTTGAAGAACTAGAGTGACCCGACATAGCCCACAGGATAAGCAAGTTGAAGTGGCAGTGGGCAGGGCACATAGTGCGTAGAACCGATGGCCGATGGGGCGGAAAGGTTCTCGAGTGGCGTCCGCGTAACGGAAAATGAAGGGTAGGCCGACCCCCAACCAGATGGACTGATGATCTGGTTAAGGTGGGGGGTAGCAGATGGATGTCAACTGCAAGGGATCGGTCCGCGTGGAAATCATTAGGGGAGGCCTTCGCACAGCAGTGGACTTTCTAGGTTGTAATGATGATGATGATGAAGGAGAAATATAAGCATGAAATCACAGCAAGTAAGCACTTATAAAACATAAGATGGATATTCACATAATTTCAACCACGAACACAATTAATTTTAATGTATCATTAAAATATAATTACGATTACCGTATATTAAATAGAACTCACAAAACGAGAAACAACGAATGTTAACTGTTATACACGCACACACAGAACTGAATCTGTGTGTGCGTGGGCGGATTCCCGTGACGTCACGGGCCCCAGGCGGCTCCTATATCGTTTTATTTCAGTCCCGGCCATTGACCGCGTTTTTTGCCGGGATATCAAGCCGATTCGTCGCTGATATGTTACGTTGGGGTTTCCCCATTCACTTGGTTATTATTGCTTATGAAATTTAGTTCTTATTGATTTAAATATAAAACATTTAGTTAAATGTAGAATTGAGCACATTTTTGATTGTAAATGTGTGCTATGCGTGTATGTACATGAATAAATGTTAGACTTTGACACACACAGCTACACATTTGGCAAATTTGACTATATTTGTATTTGGTATGGATTAAACAAATAGTTATTTGGTTCCTATTCTGGATTAAAGCTTCTGATCTCAACAGTTTCGCTTAGACTCGTTGGATAAACTTATTCAAGCGGGAATTAAGATTTCCCAGTAATGCTTTTGATGGCATCATGAAAGAATAACATCTCCCAAAAGTTTTGATATATTTTATTATGTCTATGACCACAATTGTATGACTATATATGTAATACCTATACGTTTCATATTATTGTTCATTACATTACTTTAAGAGCGTCGGTGGCTCAATGGTGTGAACTGTCGCCTTCCTACCGGGAGGGCTGAGTTCAAATCCCGACACGTACCAATGTGTTTTCGAATTTTCGAAAATATATGTACGTTATCCGACGGTCTTACGGTGAAGGAAAACATCGTGAGGAAACCTTCATGCACGCCTGCGAAGAGATTCGAAGGTTGTGTGTGAAGTCGTCCAATCCGCACTGGGCCCGCGTGGACAACTAAGGCCTAATCACCCTATACGGGTAGGCTCGTGCCCCTCGGTGGGGACATTTAATGAGCTGATGATGATGATGATGACATTACTTTAAATACTATCTTTAAATTAATTTATAAAAAAAAATATTGTATACATTTCCAAATATTTCGAAAAGAGTAACCACTGAGTTTCTTGCTGGATTCTTCTCAGTAGAAAATAACAGTTCGAATCAGTGGTAGAATCAAAATTGTCATTCATAAGTGTTTTATTGACCTAAATTGATTTAGTATTGAATAGTACCTACAGGCTCGTTGCTTAAGTTTGGGCTTGATAGCGTATAAATATCTGTATTGTCTGTGGATACTTAAGTAGGTACTGTTTATTTATCGAAACCGTGTTGCATACACTGTTACACTGTCTCGCCGCAGTATCACTTTCCAGTCTTTACAGTTACCTATTGTTAATGCAACTGACCGTCGTTGTTACGTACTATAATGTAGTACATTGCATGATAACATTTAGTACAAAATAGTTAAAATAATAATAATCGTTTCAAGTAAATTGCACCCATACAAAGTCATAAGTTTATATCATCAATATAATTCACCTAAAAATCAAAGTTATAGCATCATTATATTGTTTAAGCTCATACAGAGTCAACTCATCATGGGCATGCTGTGATGGTAGAACCTGTGCCCTGCACGACTTTGTACTGGATTTGATAACCCAATTTATCTGGTAGACGGTCAAAAACTCGCGGGATAACTGTACCACAAAGAAAAGGACGAGGATGTTCATACCAAGGCATCAGAAATACTACTTATAGTCTTCTTTCTAATCATAATCAGCTCATTAAACGTCCCATCGAGGGCACGAGCCTACCGTAATGGGTGTATAGGCTTAGTCGCCTCGCGGGCCCAGTACGGATTAGGTGAAATCACGCACAACCTTTGAATTTATTCGTAGGCGTACACAGGTTTTTTCAAGTTGTTTTTCTTCACGGTAAGAGCGTCGGATAAACGTACAATTTAGAAAACGCTAAACATTGGTATTTGGCGGGATATGAACCTGCACCCTCTTGATCGGAAGGCAAAAGTCCACACCAATAAGCCAACGACGCTCACCTTCCTTGTGAGACCAGAAATAATTATATTACGTTCCTATACTCGTACTCCTCTCTAAGAAAGACATATTTACGGCAGACTAAACAAACAGTTACTGCTAGCATAGGTCTCCCCCTTTTAGCGCCAGATATACCGGTCTTTGCGTTCCTTAGGCAGCCTTCACCAGCGATCAATTCATATGTCATCGATCGGTTGAGCTGAAGGGTCTCAAGCTACACTTGCATTATACCTAATCTAAAAATCAATTAAATAAATAAAGCTCACGCCTTGGTCCCAGAGGGGTAGGCAGAGATGATGGAACGCCACGTTGCGCGGTCCTGACATACTTCCCTAGCTCCATTCACATCCATCAATCTTTTCGTACAAGCTCTTTTATTCCTTTTACCTGGGACCCCAGCCTTCTTAAAAATCAGTTATTCTAGAAAATGCATTAAGTAATCTATTTACTATTCAATGTAAAATATCTTGGTTATTCAGGCAAAAGATCACAATGAGTCGGTACAGCCCATTTGGCGTGTTTAAAATTTGAATATGTAACATAACTTTTACTTAGCAAATAGAAAACTAACCGACTATCTCTTATTACAATTGAATAGAGTTCAGAATGTCGCGACTAGTGAGTTGACGACTTTTACATTTCTCACAGAGCCGCTAATATGATCGGCTATGGTTTTGCTTACACCATGATTTGTAAATATTTGTTAAGAATTTGTCATGGAAAAAGAAAGTTTTGCTTTTTAATGTGTCTGCAAAAAAATCGAAGATGTGATCTCATAATCATAGAAAACAAACGTCAAAAAAAATGTAACAAGAGATACAAAAAAGATTGCAATTTGTGCATGTTTCATAACAATTTTACCAATAGAACATAAAACAGTTCAAATTTAATGAGTCAACCAAAATTATCTAAGAAAAGACATCAACGCGCGCGTCTTGAAATGACCTTCAAATCAATAAAATATTCCAGACTCTATTTTTTTTATATTTGAGTGAGACGGCTCATCTGATGGTAAATGACGCCGTCGCCCATGTACACTTGCTATACCAGAGGGCAAAGAAATGCGTTGCCGGCCTTTTAAGTGGGAATACGCTCTCTTCTTGAAGGACGCCAGGTCGTATCGCTCAGGGAATAATTCGGATGGTAACTGATTCCACAGTTTTGTCGACCGAGGCAAGAAAAAGACAAAAACGTACTGTCGAGGACTTCCATACATCAAGGTGATAATGAGGTCAATTGTTCTTTTAAATTTTATTTCAGTTTATAGTAAGTGATACTTTCAATCCTTCAAGTGATGGCTAATAAATAAATAAATATTCACTGACATTCACACTGCGCCATCTAGCCCCAAACTAAGCATTAACCTGTAATATGGATACTAAACAACGGATAAACATACTAACATACCTTTTTTTGTAAAAAGATACCTATTATACATAGAAAACACCCAGACCAATACAAACTTGCACTCAATATCAGTATCGCCCGGGGATCAAACCCGATAAATGAGTTAATCACTCATCGTAACTCTATCCTCAGTTTTAGAGTATAGTGTTTCATCTTATAAATACTTTATTGGTAGTTTTTATTATTTTTTATATGATTGATATACAGGTCTCCTAGTGCAGATACCAGTCTCTCACATAGTTCAAACTTTTGTAATAGATTAAGCTTAATCTTGTAAAATTCAACTGTGTGAGAGAACAAATAAAGATATTTTATTTATTTATTATTATTATTATTGATATAATTAGTCTTAGCACAATACTATTCACTTTAAGTTTCTTGCCTCCATTGTCTTCAGAGGAACTTATGTTCATGTATGGCTATCACTTTTTTGCGTTCTCAGATGTCTGTGTTTGTGTTAATTCGAAAAAGTTGACAGTTGCAGCGACAAGGACACAATGTATACTATAAATTTTCATACCACACTTCACATACAAAAAAATATAATTGGGAATGCTCAAAAAGACATCATTAAATGTTTTGCATGGACTTTTTGTCATGATCAGCCTATGTCACTGCAGGTCCTTCTACACCTCTGTCTATGGGGAGTCTAAACTTAGGTTACTTTTGATAAGAAAAGTAATGTTGTAACGCGCGCTTTTTAGTTGTTTTTTTTATGAAAAATTTTAGTGCGTTTGACTGCCATCTCACCTGATGGAAAATGACGATGCAGACTAAGATATATCACGCGAACTCAAATGCCGATTGACTCTTGCCTTTACCCCGGGATAATATCTTTTACCGCGGGGAACAGCTAATAGTATCAAATTAAAATCACTGTTTTCTTAAATTTTGTATATACAAAATAAATACTGAAATATCATAATAAAATTGGTCAAATAAAACCTAACTAACTAATGGTGTCAAAACGAATTAGCCCAAACACCAGTACAGTTACCATCCAATCAGTGAGCGATTATATCTATCGTCTAAACTACTAAACGCTGTCATGAAAGCTCAGTGTCAACAAATCAAATCTCCAATTAAAGCTCTGCGGGTGGCACGATAGACTGCTCAAACTCGATCGGGACAAATTGCACCGAGATTAATGGATCTATCGATTTAGCAATAGGGTTGGCACGTTGGTATCTTATTTACTTATTTACAATGAAAAAATGTGACGTCAAAAAGGGTACTTTATGAATGTACTACCGGTTTAGAATATACCTTGAATAGAGAAGAATCTAGCAGGGACTCAAGAAGGGAAAGAATTCATTACATTCATGAACTTTAATTATGACGATCCATTTGGTGTTGCGGTTGAGAGGTCGGCTGCAACACCAAGGGTTCCGGGTTCGATCCCCGGGCAGTACAAACTTTTGTGTGCATGAACATGTCTGTTTGTAATGGTCTGGGTGTTTTTTCTATGTATAATATGTATGTATTTACAAAAAAAAATGTATATAAGTATGTTTATCCGTTGTTTAGTACACAGGCTAATACAGGCTTCACGCTTAACTTGGGGCTAGATGGCGGTGTGTGAATGTCTTTAAAAAAATATACAAACTAGAAATGGCTTTTGTACTAGGCACTGGTTACAGTACTGAATTATCTATATTTATGCACAAAATGTCTTGCGGTCTTGTGAAGAGTTGTAAAATAATTATGTGGATGAATTTATTTAAAAAAACGATCAATGAGATTGTTGCATGCATTATCATTTTTATTTTGTTGCTTTTGAGATATATTAACATGAATTAGGTTTAATAGACAAATAATGATAGACAGATCTTTTAATTTTATTAAAATTGTTATTTAGTTAATTGATCAACAAATACCAATTCACTAAACCATGACCCACCATACACCAAAATACGTAAAAAACCGTTGTCCATACCTTTTCTGCTTATCACATCGTACTCAGTAGAAATTGGGCGTGAGACCCACCAAGGCAATAAAGGCATTAAACCAATAGCCTAACGGTCACGGAATATCTCGTTTTGGGCCATCACCGTTACGCCTATTGGCAAAGGTGGTCACCGGTGGAGATTTTTACAAAAGTATGTGGAGAAGTAATTAGGTAAGAATATAAGATATTGAAAAGTACTTCACGTTATATCGTATTGATTGTTAGTAATTAAGGGAAAGTATGATTACAATACTTTCGGGCTACATCAGTGTAGAGATAAAAAACATGGATATGCAATTTTAAATTCCTGACAGTTTATCCTGCAAAACTATGGGATTGAAATAACGAATCTATCAATACGAGTATTACTGATCAAAATAAAATAACTGTATTAACTAATTGAAAATATTATTATTATTGAAGGGGTTGAACATTGTTAAGCCGAATTCTTAAAAACATTTTTTCTAACTTTGAACTGCAAGTATCATACTAAGGCTACGGAATTCCATCCATACCATAGTTCAAAGACTGGTTAAAAAGGGTAACAATATATTCGGCGCTTGTGACGTCATTCCCAAGCAGGGCGTTCGCTCGCACACCCTGCCGGAATAATAACACACTAACGGACCTCCGAGGCCTATGTAATTGGGCGAGGTACTGTTACTGAATGTTTGGCGATTGCCACAAGTTACAGAAAATGGCGAGAATGATTTTACAATAGATTAATTGTCAATTAACCATAGAAATCTGTAATAAGATGGTCGCCTCAGATACGTCATCATAAGTAAAGTGGGCTGCAATCTACAAAAAAAAAACGGCTTATTTGAATAAAAAATTAAAATATCTCTCTGCAAATAATGTTTTTATTTTTTGAATCGTCAATTGTTATTTGTATGACTCTACTACTATAAGTAGGATCGTTGAAAAGAGCCGGCAAGAATCTCGATATTGTAATCACTGCAACGTCTGAACACAAGCTACTTTCATTTAAGAAAGAAACTGTAACTGTCTAGGTTATAATGGTTTTGGTATGTACAAATTGTAACAATATTATGCACAATAAATATTTTTGTATTTTTTTTGTATTTAATAAAGATCGATAATATTGCAAAGACCGTCAGAAAATCAAAACATCATAATCGCAAAAGCTTATAACTTCACACTTAACATTGTATCAAAATATTTATAATAACTATCTTTACTTACGATGGGCGTAACAAATTGCACGATAGCAAATCAAGTTTTTGTTAACATTATAGTGTTATATTTACTGTTAAATTTTTGGACACATTTTACGAATAAAAAATTCCAAGTCAAACGTGACTTTGGCGACGTACTAAATGCAACGTATTAACGTGTCAGAATTGAGGTTTCTTTTTAATTTCAGAAAGTAAGTCTACCAGAGACTATTTGTCTAAAAAAGTCCAGATTTCCATCAATAAAATGATTGAATGTAATCAAAGTGGTCCCTCACAAGGCTCTTAATAAGTAACTAACAATAGTTTTTATCTTAATTAATAATTAAATTAAACCATTCGTTAAGGGGTTATAAGATAACATAGGGAAAATTAATTATTTAAATTGGAACAACCAAATATTCAATTTATTTTTTGGTAACCCAATTAAATTAATTAATGACATATTGTATATCTCATGTTTACGAAATGTGAATTTTCAATTGGAAAATAAATTCCTAAGGTCATTGTTGTTTTCTGACAGAAACAGGCGGAGTCTCTACTCCAGTATTTTAACTGCCTGTCTCAACCTCCGGCCTGAAATACGTACCTAATATCTTTGAAACTAAGGACAAACTTTTTACGTATTTCTCTAAAGTTTATAACGCACAGATAAGTTATTATATTGTCCGCTTGCGATGGTCGTTTCCAAAATCGTTGATTGGGGTCACCTGTCCCGTTATGAAACCTGTTCCAGAGGGAACATGGTGTTATGTCAGCTCCCGTCCGCGTATCTTGATCGCCTTTACACGGTATAGTGTGGTAGAAAAAAATCATTGGAGATTGCGAAATTTTACCAATGTCTAATTACACGAGTATCAATGTGTGTTGTATCGTGGGAATTTTATAGGTAGGTGCTCAACTAATTTTAAGTGTTTGATGTAAGCCTAAATTGAGCAAATGGTTTTTGACTTTAGTTTTTGAAAGTTTTGTCTAGTACTTGAGCAGACGTTTTAAATGCCAAAATTGACTAAATATTTACTTTGACTTTGTAAATTGTAAATGATTTCAGACCAGTAATTTTAATACTCACGTACCTGTTCTTATATTTATTTAAACAAATTAATCTGTTGACTTTGAATTCGTCTAAGATGTCAAATAAGTAACTTATTTGTTAAAGTTATGTATAATCTTCAAGTTTAGTAAAATATAATAATCAACATATCAGAATAACACTGGATTAATTTACTACATCGACATAATTTAAATTACCCACCGCCAGGTGGTTGAAATACTTGATTAATGAGGAAATTAATTGATGATTACTTAATACTTAATTACTAAAGTAGACGATATAGTATTACACACATTGATTAGTATTAAAACTTGCCTTTAGTATTGCTAATAAGCTTATAATCAAGCATTCAAACTTTGTGTTTTAATACTAAAGGAAAGTAATGTAAATAAATTCATTTTCAGACTTCAAACCTTACGACGATTTATAAAATATCTTCTTTATATATAATGTCACGTCTGGTTGAAAATATTCATAAAATAGGGTAACTCAAAAATTTTTAGTTAACACGAAATTATTCCATCGCACCCTAAGTATTTGTGTGAATACGATATAAGTACGATTTAAAACAAAGTTTACATAAAATATTTAGTACTCTTGGTAATAAAATGTTGAAACCTCTCCAGGATTTTTACTCATCGTCTTAACGAAATCTGCTAACCGCATATAAAAATATGCAGCCTCTTGGCTCGTGATAACCTAATTAAGGGATCCTGTTGAGCAGATCCGGGATGACGTCAGCTGAGAGAGAGAGAAAGTTTAATACCCGAAAGGCGGGGGAGTGAATCTTCAAGCTTTCCGTTTAAGGCATAACAGGAAAATTTTCATATAATTTGTTTTTCTATAAAATTGGTAATAAATTGGATCAATTTTTAGCATTTTATTAGTTTTTTCCAGAATTATTGATTCATTCAACGTTGTTTTAGTTTATGTGCTATTTTATAAGATCGTGATTTATTTAAATCTAAATAAAAACTTAAGCCCTTGATACCTTTATTAATTGAAAGCAAAATATTTTTTTTAATTAATAAGTTTTAAAATAAACAATTTTATTAGCTTTTAATAAAATATTATAGTTTATTTTAAATTTAATAAAATACTTTGTAATACGTGTATTTGAAAAATATATGATATTAATCGAAGTAGTAATATATAAAGTGTGCATTAATAAAAAAAATAGTCATAAGCCGTTTGCGTTCCATTAGAATATAAGCGACCACTAACCACGGTAACCCCACCCACCAATACCGTTCTTAACATCATTTTCTGCATCAAGATAAAAATAAACAAACTAGAAATCGATTATGGCCGACATCCAAAAAGTAGTCTGAAGCCAATAAATTTCTCACAATTCAAAATGTTAATAATCTGGTGCAAAAAGCGCAGCGTCACGTAGGCGCACTTGACTCTATATCGGGGTTTTGGGGACACGCCGCTCTCGGTTTGGGGCCACAGGGCTGTCTCGAGCTTGAAAATGAATATTTCGTGGCAAGCCGTCTATATTCATACTGTGTGCGGCAGTTTCAAGCTATTTAAAGCTTAATGAATATTCATTCATACCCTATAAAGTCCAGCGTTTAACCTGTATATATGTCCTATCAATACATGAGTAAGGTTTTTCGATTAATTAAATTTGAATTATTACATTTTATCACAGTAGTTTCTATTGAGAGTTGAGTTTAAAAAAAATATATGTGTCAATTAAGAGCGTCGGTGGCTCAGTGGTGTGGACTGTCGCCTTCCTACCGGGAAGGCTGAGGTTCAAATCCCGACACATACCAATATATTTTCGAATTTTCGAAATATATATGTACGTTATCCGACGCTCTTACGGAAGGAAAACATCGTGAGGAAACCTTCATGCCGCCTGCGAAGAGATTCGAAGGTTGTGTGTGAAGTCGTCCAAGCCGCACTGGGCCCGCGTGGACGACTAAGGCCTAATCACTCGTGCCCCTCGGTGGGGACGTTTAATGAGCTGATGATGATGATGATGTGTCAATTAATGGATTTGGTATATATTTTATAACTTTACGAATAGTATTAATATGGGGCAATTACACAATTATTCCATCGAAAACACATTAAGTTTTCACCTAGAATCGAAAAAGTTTTAGTTGACTATATCTCACTTGTTTAATTCCGTAAATATGCCGTTACAATATTTTGTCATGATCGCCAACCCTAGAGCGGAGTGGGGCAAAGTGGCCACAGTGGGCCAGGGGGCGTGGTGAAAGTGAACGGTGTAACTGTAGACGTCTGAATCACAGCGGTTAATTGGTGTGTCTTCGGATTATTCGCCAAGTTGGGACATTAATTTAGTGTTATCGCTATTCTATATGATGGGTGTAGCGTCGGATTTGAATTTGATATGTCAATATCGCTTGTAGTCATTATAAATATAATATACAAATATGTTTAATTTCCGAAATGTTATCAAAGATTTGGCAACCTAGAATAGACGATCCATGTGTTATGGTTGAGATGTACACCAAAAGTTTCGGTTTCGATACAAACAGTACAAAATTTTGCACGTAAACGTGCCTTTTTGTATTATTCTGCTTATTTTTATATAAAATATGTATGCGTTTGCTTAAACTCAATTTTAAAATATTTATACTTCTATACAATAAAAGGTACAAAACTGTAAATCGCATTAACTTTCTCGATACTAAAAGTTCTGTGAACGGGCATTCGAAGGCACCAGGAGGCTTTAATCCTTTCTTTATTAACCTAACTGTAATAGATTCCGAAAGTCGCCCGCTTTGGTAGTAAAATTATATCGACAGTTACCCAGAAGTACTCCGGACATTCCGTGCTGCGGCTCATCCGAGGATTGTGTTTTTAATCCCTAATAACAATTCTTCATTTTAATGCTAAATTAACTTAGTATTAATGCACATTTTATTAAACATAAAGTAAACTACGATATTCTATACTTTTAGAGTACCTGGACTAAAAAAATGCTTATATCAAGTTTACGGCACAAAGTCAAACTTAAAATCCATTCATTCAATTTAGGCTAACAATAAAAAGCACCTATGAGCATCAAAACACAATAAAAATATAAAATAAAACATTTTAATTACTTATATAAGTAAAAAAAATAAAATCACCCATTTTTTTCTCTAATTCCACATTCAAATTAAAAAAAACTTTTGAAACGTCAAGAATTTAAAAAAAAAATTGAATCAAAATAAATTAACCCAGACCCAATTCGGATCATACCAATAAATTTATTTATTCAAGCTATAATATGAAATAAGTAATCCAAACATTACGTTAGCTCGAACCGGTACTCGAACCAGTAGACCAAAGAGCTGCTCCACTAGATCAATGAGGTGTAATAATGAACTTGAGCATGATTCTCTTTTTTCCAGCGAAAGGTGGTAAAATAGGCGAACGGTTCAACTGATTATAGATTACTGATGCAAATGCGGTCACTATGCTTTTGTATCAAGTATGGCGACGTGCATCGTAAGATCGACGAGTGTATAATGTTTAGGTTTTATATATATTATTTTTTTAAATTAGTATTTTGAATCTGTTAATGCAATTAAAAATGAATAATTGAATGAATTTATGTAACAATAACCAATCATTGTAATTTTTTTCCTATAATATTAATTTGTGAATTAGGTATAAGTTGATCGCAAATTAACCTTAATTAAAATAGTTTTGCTTCCGTCCGATTGGCCATTTGTAGCTACATGTGATG
Source organism: Leucinodes orbonalis (assembly GCA_019425675.1). NCBI lineage: Eukaryota > Metazoa > Arthropoda > Insecta > Lepidoptera > Crambidae > Leucinodes > Leucinodes orbonalis. Next base: position 3,966 of record PQWD01006948.1, on the reverse strand, counting down.
TAAGTATATTACATACATCACTAGACTATAGCCCCATATTTGTATTTTTATGAGTACCTTTTGCAAATGACTTTGATTTGATTTGAACTGATTTGTATTCACGGTTAACGTAAGTATTTTTGAAGAATTTACTAATATCCAGTGATTTTACTGTATACTTCCATCAATACTGAATACAGCAATTTATTGGTCTGATGTTTTAGTTAATAACAAATATCAAAAGCATAAATGTTATAACCCGAGAGATAGACATGCCATTAGCTTTGTATTTCAATTTTAAACGATTCTGTACCGAAGTTATCCGTAGTATTAAATACTAGTTCGGCCTATGTCTGAAAATAACAGCACTAAAACCTATCCGAGCGTTACATTGATAACTTATACTTCATTCCTGTATTTACCATCGGCGATCTTTGCGCAGTGATCTCTGTATAAATAATACTTATTAAGAAAGATCTGATACTTTCCCCGGCGCTAGCGTTCAATGGACCGCGCACAGGCATTTTGTACTGTACACGCCCTAAACTTTCACAGTACAGGGGCCCGATTCCGCAAATTTTAAAATGAGCTGATAGTATCGTATTGTGTCTCAATGGTAAAATTTTGTTCTATTTTACGGTAGGATTTTAATTGGTAGCCCCACTAGAAAAAATATTCTTCTATTATCATCAGCTCATTAAACGTCCCCGGCGAGGTACATGAGCCTACCCGTAAAGAGTGTATAGGCCTTAGTAATCCACGCGGAGCCAGTGCGTATTCGCCGACTTCACGCAAAACCTATGAATCTCTTAATATCCATGCGAAGATTTCCTCACGATGTTTTCCGAAAATTTCGAATATACATTGTACATGGCGGGATTTGAACCCTCCCATTGAGCCGCCAACGTTAATTATTCTACTATATAATTAAAATAATAAACCATTATCATTAAAGCTGTACCGGAATACCAAATTTACAGTTGAATTCAAAAGCTTCGTAATGTTAAGAAAATTGGTAGATTTGAGTTACAGTATAGTTTTGCTATAATATGCTATTGGACTATGTAAAGCAACGTCTCGGCGGACGGGTGGGTTGTGCATCGACCTAGAATATCAGTTGCTAAGTTCAATGTATTTTATGCAAAGCTATGGCTGTATAAATTCTTGGTACACTGACTGTGGGCGAACTATGCACATAGTTATTAATAGTTATCTATCTAATTTAAATTGAGATTGTAGAATTGTTTTGAAATATTTTTTAAATAATGAAATTAATATTTATCATTATTCATGAATAAATGATTATTCACACATTTTTATAATATCGACGTATTTAACTTTGTTCCTGTTTTTGATATTACTATTTTTTAAGGTTATAGGTAAAGTTTTTTGTTTTTGCTACAGTTTAAAAATCGAAGGCCTCCCCAAATGACTACCACCAACCGATCCCTAGCAGTCAACATGCATCAGCTTCCTGCCACCTTAACTATTTTATTGGTCCATTGGAGGTTGGCCTATTCTTATTTTTGTTCCGATTTTTCATGTGATTTTATTTAATACAATAAAAATTAAACTCCTTTCTTTTAATAGATCAAGGTAAAAATTATATTTAATAATTTGCTGTCTCAAAAGTAGGATATAAGTTTGTTATAATTACAGGTTATTTCTCAATTCTTTATTTCACTCTTTATGAAGTTACAATTTGAACAGTTATCTATCTATTATGAAAGGTAAAGCTCTATTACTATAGAATACGTTTATCATTTGTTTCCTCTGCTAATGCGTCACACTATAAACATCACCCACTACGCATACGATTTAAGGAATGACATCAATCGCGTAGATCGTCTACGTCACTGCAATAGCCATTCGTATTCAAATGGGTCCATCGAGTACGGTGCCCACGGATGGGTGGGCGCGAGTCCACCGGTACTGATACCACGTGGCGGACCGTTGCTTCGCGCTCCGTCGCCCGCGCATTTTGACAGTTACGCGATAGCCGCCTTTAATTTGTATGTTTACGTTGCAGTTTTCGTGGTGATTTATTTATTTCTCTTGTGCAGTTTATAGATATTGACGGAAAATGGATTAGAAGTTAAATTAAAAGTAGAATTTACCGAAATCCAAATCCATTTGTTCAATTTATGCACTTATGAACGCCAACAAAAAGTAACATGAAAGAAAACCATTACACTAGTTTGGCACGTGATTAAGATTTGTTTTGCTCCATGAACTATTGATTTAAAATTGACTCAAATTTGTCTGTGAAAGGCATGATTCACTACGAAACAGAAGTTTAAATAAAACTACGATACTTATCAAACAGTAATAAGGTTTATTGATACTATAAGTACGCGCAAAAAAGCTTTTAATTTAAAAATTTATTCTGCGTCTAAGAATATTACTGAAATCTATTTTTTATTTTAGTTCAAACATAAGATAATTTTATAGCAAAAACATTATTTTCAAAGTAAAATTATTACGTTAAAATTACAAATATGCACAACAAAATTGAAACCTATCATTACATTAATCACGTATTCAAAACCTCGCGTTTTACCGTTCCTCTCCATTATCAAAGTACAACGTTTACCTAGTTAACCGAAACCCAGTGCGTACGGTATGCGCACTGCGCGCATCACACGTAGCGTGTGACGTCACGCGGTACCGGTGCGGGCAGCGAACGTCCTTGTTGCCCGATTGTTTGTGACACGCGCTAAGTTTACATGTGTGCTGTGATAGCAAAAATTTCGAGCACAATAATAAAACGGATTTGTAATATAATTTAAATATGTGACGAGCTTGGAGTGAAGTAGTAGTTAAATGGGGGCCGTCGCTTTTAAGCATCTTATATAATATAGACATAGTTGCTACCGGATAAGAGTACATACATGAAAGGAACCTTGGAAGGATTTTGCCAGGTGATACGGATAGACTCTAACGCGTCGCCATTAACTACCCTATGTCTCAGAAAGTTTGATTTTTCGAGAAAAAAAATTTCAGACTCAAACAAACGGTAGGCTATAAAGGTCGCAGAAGTCTATTTTAAATACCGTTCAGATATATTAAGTTGTCTCAAATGATTAAACATATTATAAAAGCATTCTAAGTCGTATATTTATTTACTTTGAAATGGCGCAGTCGAATAGCATATTCGACTGCGCCATACAGCTTAATTACGCTACCAAAAAGAATTTGGTTTTCATACAGGTTTAGTATTTAACTCCATACTATTTTCATATATATATTATTTTCCCTTATAGATGAAAATTATTTGCGTAAGGAATTAAATATGATTAGGAAACTTTATTAAAGATTCTTCGCGCTCTATGAAAAGTAGGTCAACTTTGACAAATCAGGTCAATGGCCGTGTATTATCCAGCTCTATCCCTCTATCGTTGTCTCGTTCGCACATCCCGACATCCCTGGAATGATGTTCCAGCGTAGGTTACTATTGTCCGTTTTTGTTAAAGTTTCGACAGATGTAAAAAAGTAATTGATGTTTTTGTAGGGCTATTAAATTTTATTAGTTTAGGTAAAAAATGTCAGTCAACTCCATAAGTTGCCTGATGATACAATCTATATTATATACTTATGTATGTAGGATGTTTAGCATACGACGTGTGTTAGATGGCGGTAAAATGGTATTTAATTCTTTTCTTTTCCAGTCACTTTACCTTAGAATTTATCATATTTGTAAGCAAATGAATTGTTAATTCATCATCATGTCAGCTATCATCATTTAAATCTATAAAAATTTTAAATCTCCTAGCCCTTAGAATTATTTTAGAGAAAAGTTAATTAATCAAAACATTAACGTTTTTAGAAACTATGAATCCGTTTAAGTACATAGCAATAAATATACACCTATATAGAATCTTTCACCGTTCCACACAAAATGATTAAGTTAAACGATGTGTTCCTGATACTTAACCCTATCATTACAATCTACCTTACCATAAAGAGCATTGTATTTATCCAGGTTCT
>PQWD01006947.1:0-11525 GCA_019425675.1 Leucinodes orbonalis | reverse complement strand
TCTGGGTGTTTAATGTATATAGGTATGTATTTACAAAAAAGTATGTATATCCGTTGTTTAGAGCCCATATTACAGGCTTATGCTTAGTTTGGGGCTAGGTGTGTCAGTGGATAATAATTATTTATAATGAATTTATCAACGTATTAAACTTAAGGAGGATATCTTTGTTATTAATATGACAATAAGTTGACAATAACAAATCCTAGTAGTCACTTGTCCTGTCGTTATTAAATATGTGGATAGGCTGATTTTTGCGCAGATATTTAGTTTATTAGCACAGAGCGCGATCTCTCGGGATTTACTTACTTGAACTTCAAGAATCCTTGAGTTGCGGCTTTAACTGTTACGGAGTACAATGGTGTTTAAATATCCTATAATTGTTCGACGAATCGAATGAAATTTTTATTACCTAAATCTATATATTTCTAAATTAAAAGGTTTTACTACTCCTCCCAAGTGTCGTAAAAGCCGACCAAGGATATTATACCGGATAGCGGGTAGCAGCGCATCCTGCGTACTGGTTCATACTGCGGTCACCAACCCGCCTGCCCAGCGTGGTGACTACGGGCATTTACCCCTCATGATCAGCGTCAACCAGATCTGGCGCAAAATGAGGGAGACCTATATCCAGCAGTGGACTACGATAGGTTGAAGAGAGAAAAAGGTTTTGTCGAAAAACAGCTTCCTGCCAAAAAAAGACCTGTCAAAATCAGTCAAGCTATTTCAGAGATTACTTGCAACAAACAGACGGACAGATAAAAAATTAAAATAATGTTATTTTGTTGAATGTACCACATGTAGGTATATTATATGCATGAAGAAAAACATGGTTATTTTAATATTAAAAATAGTTTCTTATTAACCTGATAGCGGTTCACAGAATATATATATGTACAAAGTTTGAATAGTATAGTGCTTATAGTTTCGGAGAAAAAAGGGGGGTATGAGATACGGACGGACGGACAGACAGACAGGCTTAACGAATTTATAAGGGTTCCGTTTTTTGCCATTTGTCTACGGAACCCTAAAAAGACGAAAAAAACGGTAATTTGTTGCCTTTTAAGGTACCGTAGATAGGTAATAATGTTTTAAACACATCTGTGCTTCGGGTGTTTAAGATAGTTTCTGCAGCTATGGAAATCAGTGGTTATAAGAGATAATCTTTTGGCATTTTTTATGTAGGGTGGTTTTTTCCAGACACTAATTTTCTATCAACAGTTATTGGTTTCCTTCAACACTGCCAGTATCTTGGGCAGTTGTATCACGTACCATCAGGTGATCCAACTGGTTTTACAAGTTTAGGTACGTCATAACAAACGGTGAAGGGTAATTTTAATAACACTTCGCTTTTTATGTGTGGTAGTACCTAATTAAGTACCTTTGCATTAAATTTTGTATAATTATAATTAACTACACATTACATAAATGAAGTAACAGCATATCATCCTCATGTACAAAGACAACTGTGTCTTAGAATGTTGATATCACTCTTAGGGAATTACTTCCCTAAGAGTGATATACTACACGTACATACATGGCTCGTACTTAAAACTAAAAATGTTTGAACACGACTCTACGTATCACAATACCAATGTTGAAGGTTGAAATGTAGTTGCTTTTGATAGTTTTAGTATTGTATATATATTATATCATCTCTCTCTTCTCTCTTCAACCTATCGCAGTCCACTGCTGGACATAGGTCTCCCCCATTTTGCGCCAGATATCCCGATCCTCCGCTTTTCTCATCCAGCTCCACCAGCGACCTTCCGCAAGTCGTCGGTCCATCGGGCCGGAGGGCGTCCTACGCTACGCTTGCCAAGACGCGGTCTCCACTCCAGAACTCGTCTGCTCCAACGGCCATCGGTTCTACGACATACGTGACAGCCACTGCACTTCAACTTGCTGATCCGGCGGGCTATGTCGGTAACTTTAGTTCTCTTGCGGATTAAATCATTTCTGATCTTATCCCTAAGAGAGACTCCAAGCATAGCTCGCTCCATTGCGCGTTGAGTGACTTTGAACTTGTGAACCAATCCCGCAGTCAGTGTCCATGTCTCAGCTGCGTATGTTAGCACGGGTAGAACGCATTGCTCAAAGACTTTCGTCTTTAAGCATTGCGGAATAGTTGACGTTAAGACATGACGTAGCTTACCGAATGCCGCCCAGCCCAACTGAACCCTCCTACTAGCCTCCTTCTCGATGTTATGCCGGCCAAGTTGGATGGTTTGGCCCAGGTAGATATACTCCTGCACAACCTCGAGACGGACGCCATCGACGCATATCGGTTGTGGCATGACACGACTGTTGAACATGACTTTCGTCTTGTCCAAATTCATGCAAGCCCAACTCGTCGGGAAGATTCATTTAGGCTGTTAGGGGAGAGTGGGTAATCACGACGGCGGGTAATGCCGGACACGTCAGTTTAGGTGTGTTAGAAAAGAATAACAGTTATAATCAATATCTCAATCGAGAGTCGAGTTCGAACATAGTGCAAGACTGTGAGTGGCGCAGTGAGCTGCGCACACTTTGTAAGGTATGTAAGGTTGAGTTTTTTCAACAATTTCATTTAATTTGAGTGCAGTAGAAAAGTTGTTGTATATTATGCCATTTATGACTCAGTAATCTGGTATCTTTTAGGTATTTTAACGTGTAATTAGACAAGGTTTTAAAGTACTCGGCGCTTGCATCACTCCATTCTAACCTCAAATAAAAATAATTTTGCGTATTCTTTGTGTCGGCCAATGGCGGATGACTTATATGGTAATCTCGATCGTCCGCAATTACCCTACATAGTTTAACTCTTACTTAAAATATTTGTTTCTAACAGTTAACTGCGGTGAATTTTGTTTCCTTTTGTACCTATCTAAAATATTGTTTTAACAGACTCCTAAACGTGTTATAAATATGTTTACTTTCTTAATATATCTCTTTCAGATGCCCTGACGTTATGAGAAAATGACTACATAACATCACATTGTATACAATCACAATACCTAACATATTTTGGACCCATTAAGACAGTATAAACTTCAGTTATTGGCCAAAAAATTACACAGTATGCAGATGTAGAACTCTTTACGAAGGCTTTGATCGTAACAGAAATATAGAGATAGCAGCTAACGATTGAGATTTGGCCAATGGATTCAATAAATTTGGTGAACAGTTTGAAGATACAGCAATATCATCACTTTAAATCCCAGTACTATGCAAAGAGCAGTGAGCACTGCTTTGCAAATATTATTAACATAAGACGTGAGCAAAAGACCAGCTAAGGTTAAAATAAGGCTAAATATTTTCAATTATTTAATTAACGTGAGGGGTTACTTTAATATATAATTAACAATATATCTTAAGTAAATCAATTTTACTTGAAAATATTTTAATGTTCAAACAGAAGAGTAAACGAACTTTCAGCAAAAACCTTCAATTTTATAACCTGCACTCCAATGAAAGATACTCTTGTGAAAGAAGATCAAAACTGAAATATAAGGAACAAAGATAAAAGAAAAAGTCTGCAAGTACCTACATACAAATAGAAAAACAGTATTGAAAATCTTCATAAGCATTAATTTTGCAGAAGACAATTTTGAAAAAGCGGAGCTCAAGAAGAAGTCATTAAAGAGCTTCGACAGACAAGAGTATCAATGCCTTATTTGTGATGAGAAGTATGAAGATCCTTCAGATGAAAACTGGATTACCTACATGCTGTAAATGTAATTAATGATCACAAAACTTGCACAAGTGGTGAAAGCACATCAAAGGGTTTCACTGTGATTCAGAAGGAATTAGATATGTCCGTTATTACACTAAAGCATCCGAGATTACCCCACACGGTTCGTCATTACCCCACGTGTTGTGGGTAATTCCGGATACAAGGGTTTTGTTTTCTTGTTATTAGCAGATTTTATTTTGAAAATAATTATTTGATTATGAGAAAGAAAGTGATTAGCTGAAGTAACTTTTGGCAATAAATGGTATTCGTAGTTTAACATGATTTTGTGTTATTCAATTCTCCCTTAAGTGTTCGCAATTACCCCACTCTCCCCTATATTTATTATTATTATATCATAAGTGCGACTTATTAATATTGCGCATCAAATCTCATTAAAGATACCTAATGCAAATTATGTAGTTTATTATACATAATACGTTAATAACGAATATAGATAAATTTTATTACTAAATAAACAAACTAACAATTTATAATTGCGAGTACATAAGAATAATTATTGCAATGCAATTCAGCTATTTGATAAACGTCCTTCGCGCATGAAATAGTCTGCATCACTTTGTCTTTCTCTGGCACGTCGAGTTGGGCGGCACTAGAGCGCGTTCCATCTCCCTCTAAGCTGATCACTTTTATGGCGGCGCAATCATGTCATTGCGCGCGCGATTTCTACCGACACCATTTTGATAGAGCTGTGTTTCTTTAATCATAATGAAGAATTTATTAACAATTTTATCATTATTATGGGGTGAATAAAATATAGAGTATCACATAGATACTACATACTTACATAATTATAATCCGAGGATTTTAAAAACATTTATTTTTAAATAACATCATCGGAACACGATAGAAATAATTGTGCCCGATTATCCGTTCGTTGAATACAAATTAAATAATATGTGGAATGGTTATTATTTTTATTGTTATGAAAAGCCGTAGGGGTGGTTAGTAGGAGAAGGGGGGGGGTGTAGTGCGACAGCGGGTAGCACAACGAGTGGTGCGCCGGGGCCGGGGGCGGCGCCTCGGCCCGCCCCGCGCACCCGCGCCGGCTCAGTCCGCGCTCGCTCGCACCGCTCTCGCCTGCGTGCACCGCCGCTACCCTAACACCAACGCGCACGAAAAACCGATACATAAGTAGTGTTAAAAAAAGTGATCTCAGCTATGGTTGCGGAAAAAAACAAAACATCAAATTAAAAATAATAATTGAAATGTTCACTTCAAGATGTAGGCAGTCGAACACAAATTCGAAATGTTGCACCGGTGAAATGGGCACAGTGAGGCATTGAGGGTTTGATGGATGTGGAAGGTGCGGAGTGCTGGAGGGCGGGCAGGATGGTGGCAGAGGAGGGCAAGACCAGGGCGACGGACTTCTCGATCGCGGCCATCATGGCCCGCAGCGCCGCCGAGCCGCGCAGCCCGGCCGCGCGCTCGCCGCTACATACAGGTGACTTAGGCCTAATTGTATGCACTTAGTTTTACACCAGCCTGAGAAGGTATTATTTGTAGTTCATCCTTAAAAATAAATTTTATTTTTTTAATGAGCGTTTGTATAATTCTGACAGTTCCTGAAACACTATCTGCTAGAGTTTCAAATAATCAAAAAATACAAGAACGTAATTCATTCTGAAGAAATTCGTGCTTAGTTTATTTTGCGTTGTATATTTTGTTGTGGTTACTTACTTGAAAAAAATATCTACATACAATTATTAAAGGAGCGAATAAAGGGTACATTTAAGTGAAGGTTTACCGATTGAGTCGTTTGGGAAATAACTGAATGTGCACAACGTTCAGTTTAACCTATTTATTTCATCAAAGTTCTAATTGGAATGTTGTCGAATGTCGTCTTCGCTTCACCTACGAGGCGTTTACTTAATTTGAAATGCATACACTGAGTACATCTAAAAAATGTAGAGCCGTAGGTTTTAGATATTTAGTAGGAATTTAATTACTAATTATTAGGTACTCCTTAATATTATATATTTCCTATATATTTTTCTTTCCGTATTAAGTTAATAATCGCATTTATAATTTCATAAATCTTCATGTTAATTTCATTATGGTTATAAAGATGCGGCTACCTAACGCGTCTACTAAATAAACAAAATAATAAATATCTAGCCCCATATTTTGCGAGAAGGATGTAGTTAGGGTACCAAACAACAAACTATCATTACTTATATTCATTTTTTAAATACATATATATTACACATAGAAACACCGAGACCATGCATACAAATGTTTGTAATGCTCGGGAATCGAACCCGGAACTCTTGGTGTAGGTAGAAGCCGACGTCTCGACCATTACACGACATTATGGGCCGTCATGAATAAACTAATGGACATAGTTGCAATTCGGTATCTATCTAATAGGGTATTTTATTTATATTACACTAGGTGGTAGACTCGATACTGAGTCGTGTATGTACCACTGCAGTGCTACGAGTAGATATCGTCCCGTGAAATAAGAGTGTTATGCACTTGTGTTTCGGGATGAGGGCTCTGAGAAAATATATTAGGACAAAGTTAAAATATGATATTGTGCCTTATGCCCGGGGTAAATGTTCTCTACCTTTTATATAGGGAATTAACGTGATTAGTTAATACTTTGGCAGGCAGTATTAACATTATCCCAAGATCTTAACTATAAAGTGGGATGCAAATTTGCTGACTTTAACAAACCGGTAGACTGATCTGCCCCGTTCCCGTCTGTAAAAAAACACAGGAATGGATCCTGTTTGATGATACATTGATTTACCTATATTAAAAACTAAGAATAAACAACTGCTTGTGTTTTTTTACTAAATTTACCAAAAGTACTTTTTGTCTATTTTCAATGTATCTTTGTTTTGATCAATCAATTAAATACCCTTTGTGTCCTACTACAGGGTAAGAAATTCTCGAATTGCCCATAGAGATGTTGGGCCGTAAACAACCACTTTTGGATTGGTAGGTCAACGGTATCTTTGTTTACAATGAATAATTATGCTTCGGAATCAGTGACGTACAAGACTATCCCTTCTATTGATTGTTATTAACACAAAATATGCCTAAAAAGTTTGAGCCACAAAATATATGACTATAAAAGTGTTGTGATATTTTATATCTTACTTGTGTTAATATATATATGACTGACCACTGACTTAATGATATCCCAAACCACTGTTGGATAAAGGTTTTCCCAAACTCAAAACATCCGTGTTGATCGCATTTCTAATTGGGTCTTCACTACCTTTCGCAAGTCTTCCTTGTATCACGCCCGAGTTTTATCCTTGAAATGACGCGGACTCCAGATCTCGTCTACTACAACAGCCATCGGTGCTGTGACCGGCCTTTTGCAACTATAACCATAGATTTTTCAGGAACAATATAATTTTGGATTTCATCAACGAGAGAGACTTCAAACGTAGCCAAGTAGAAATTGGTTCTCATGTTATGAGATATAACATGAGAACCAATTCCTCAGTCTCTATATCTCAGCTCTCTATGTCAGTTCAGGTAGATTGTAGCACCTACTCGAATACATACTATCCGGCTCAGTGGCGTGCACTCCATTTATGCGAATAGGCAGTGCATACCCTGTGCGTCTAGATAGGTAAGTCGGAAAATCGCCAACATATTAAATGATTCCCAATTATTCCCTCATTGTCCCATAAACATTTGAAACCATAGATCTGCTGTCATCTACGGCACCAAATTTGACAAAAAATAATTATTTTGCGATTACTGACACTCACTTTGCATACCCTACTCATAATCTCTGTGCACGCCACTAGTCTGGCTAGTATTTAACAGTTATGCATGGATGATAAGTCTAAGTATAAATAGACCACAATATTCACAACCCACGACACTAAACATCACGGACAGTGGTCACAAATACATGGGTCGTTATAATAACAATAACATCTCAACCGTGGCGATAACGTGCAGTAACGACTTGTATATAACATAGCGTTTTATTAGTCCTTAAAAAATGCCTTGGCCCCAACAATACAGAATTCGGGTTGGGGTGGTGTAATTGGAGTGCGCGCGCGCAGGCGTCGCGGGTCCGTTCGTTATTTTGGATTAATTGCGTGGAACCGAGTAAATATTTGACACAGTGCTTGTTTGTGTGTAATGGAACTGGTTCTCATTTCTTTTTAAAGTAAATCCCAAGTTAAGCTGAGGGAGTCCGTCGTTTGCGTGGGTACCTTAAACTAAGAGGCAATTCAACGGCCATTTTTTTCTACTTTCAACCGTGGTATTCCTTCCAAGATTCTAGAACCAATTTTGAAACCATTCATACCATGTGTTCGTACTTACAACAAGTAAGATGTACCTATTATGTCACCGAAAAGTTACAAGAACCGCAAATTAATTGACTCCCTAGGAATATAAACTTTCGTTTTTTTATTGCTGCATTAGATAAATTGTATTATTTAACTCTTACATTTTGTCAATTTATTAATTTAAATCGTCTCGTGGTAAATTTATAAATTTACGAATGTCCATATTAAATTTACATGTTAACCTAATAAACCTAATACATCTTATTGTGATAGATTGATGAGCTTTGGACTACTGTTTCATGTGGTTGAGACGCCTGAACCTCGCTATTTGGACTGTGACTAAAAGATTGTGGTTGACCACAATACCATAAAAATGATAAAAGGAATTATGTTTTTTCTTGGCAGGTTCAGTGTCAAGGCAGAGTTCGCCAGCGTCACTTAGCTCGCCGGCGTCCAGCTGCCGGTCCCCAGTGCCCGACGAGGATGTCGAGGTTGACGTGGAACAGTGTTCTGATGGCGAAAGGGACGCATCGGACCACGCCGCGCCTTCACCCGCGCCTTCCTCTGGTATGATCATTACTATATCCCTTCTTGCGATGATGGGAGACGTCTATTCTGTCTGATTCCTTAACATTAATGAGGATATAAAGAGTCCCAGTTCAGCATACATCTTCAGGGATCCAAGTCAATCTTACCTGCACGTGGAATATCCTGCTGAACACACATTTATGATTATACTGAGAGAGCTCATGTATAAGAGGACAGACACATTGTGCCTTTTTAAAAAATCACAACTGAGTAAGTGCTGTAAGAGGCTGGTACTAACCAGTAGGTTTTCAAGAAAATCGCTTTGTTTTTAACGATTTTATAACGCAACATTAAGTATTGTCTTCTGGTGGAATATAACTGGACACTGTGAAACAATATTATAAGATATGTTTTTGCAGAGTAGAAGAATCATCAAACTTATAAAGTAATATATAATAAGATTTTATGAATCCAGACGTAGAAAATGCACTGTACCGGCTTAAATAGCAATCTTAGTGTAAGAAAATAATAATTTTGTGAATAAGTTAGAGAACAGGTTCAAATTTTGAATATATTTAAAAAAAAAACTAAAAATATTATAATTAAATAGGTACCAAAAATGCCAGCTTTAGGTACCTAAAGCAATTTTATTATGATAATTCTTTGTATGTCATTTTATAATACGATAAATTAGGCTTTGTAAAATAGAAATCCTAGATCCTTATTTTACAGAGCATAATTTTCAACCAACAATCGGCATTGTATGCATCAACTTAACATCATTCCAGTAAAATAATTCATTAACTCCACCTGTTTGAAAGTATAATTTGCATCGTATCGTTAATTCTATCTCATTGTTATTAAAATTTTTGTGTTACTCAGATTAAAAAACATATTAAGCGCGCATAATTTATACTTCTCATACGTACCGCACTATCGTATTCATGGTTTGTAACGCAAAAAGTAAATTAACTCGTGTTTAGTGCTGCCATTATCGGTGTAATAAACAGGCTTTCTCAGACGCAGACAATTCGGTTCTCCGTGTGATCGAGCGCAGGCAACGATGATATCGTCATAGATGCCGGCAACAAAGCCAAACAACCCAGAACGACCTGCACTCTCTTATTGTGTATTGTTTTCGCCGGTTGCCGCTAATTCTTAAACGGTTAACTTATTGACAACGTGGAGTCCGTAATTTTACGAAGAAAATATTTGTTTTACTATTTCTTGGGCAGTTAGATGTGAAGCAGTATATAATATACCTACATGTGAAGCCCTTTAAACTCTTACCTCTTTTCACTATAAGACTTTCACGGATCGTTATATGACATTGCGTAGCATACCTCACTATTATAGAAAACACAGTATCACACTCTACTTACCTATTGAATTAAAATGTAATTTATACATAATATATTACAGACTAATAAATAGGTGTTAGCTATTAGTACAATATAGTTGGACGTACAATACAGAAGCTATAAATAAGCAAGTCACATTTAGTCTCATTGCTTTATTAAGTAAACTAATAGAGATCACAGCGATCGTTATCGAAGATGTATAAGTGTTCCATTACTTGAGCATACTGTTAAAAACACTTTGGTTAATATTCATTTAGAGCACGAGATAGTTCTGATAAGCTGAGACGTAAAAAGGTTAATGAAGTTGCGAGGAAATGCAACCGCGTTCAATGGATTAAAGCTCCGATCAATGTTGACAGGTGAGTTGCTGCCGAAAAAAAGTTAATAGTTCCGAAACAACTTACAACAAAACACGTCTCGAATGATTGCTCATTTCCGTGCACCTAATACGTATAAACACTTACTGTTTTTTTTAATTAGACTTGGCCTTTTAATAGGGCTGGCCAGTGTTATGTCTCTATTATAATTGTTAATTCAAACACAGTATAACTGTTTAATTTTCCTGAAAGTAATCAAAAGCATTGACATTCTTAGCGTTTTTTATTTATCTACTATTGTTTTCTGTGCTCTGTTGTGATTAAAATGTCTTCGCAGCTCTTATATAAAAAGCCGAAGTTAAGATTTTGTCCTCTCCCTCGCGTACCTTTAGATTCTTGAAGGACGCTTAATTAAGTGATATGTGATGGACATTATTTATATATGTATAGTCATAAAGTACCTATTTTAGTTTAAAGCTCATAGTTTCATATAGTATTGCTAAATATGTGTAATACAAATAAGAAATACTCGACAGAACTAGGGGAACGGGACACCCCGTCTCCAGCACGGTCTCTTCCTCCGGCGACGTCTTGCAACTGCGAGGAGTTGCTCTCAGTGGACTGTCAGCTCGAAACCAAGGAGCTGTGGGACAAGTTCCACGATCTCGGCACCGAGATGATCATTACGAAGACTGGAGGTCAGTACAGCTTGGTTTTGTTTATTATAGTTTCAGTTTGAACCTTTCTGTGATAGTTATTTGCCCTGTGTTAGTTTGTGATGTTCGATTGTTTTCTATGGATCAATCTTTATCTGTAGGCATATCATTGTCAACAGTTTTCTGTGCTAATGCATTTACTAACCCTGTGTGGTATTTCTTTTTATTATTTTTATAAACTGTTTAACTATATAGTTTTTAAGCCTACTAAATCCGGAACAAAATATCTTTAAAAAAGTCCTCAAGAAAGCATTTTTTTAAATTGTTTCGTAAAAATATTGCACTGAATTTGCAAACCTCAGTATAAAATAATATATCTTTTTCGTTTCTAATATCTTTCTAATGATAATAAGCCTATTGTGTTTATTTAAAACATTACATCTAATTATAGGTACCTAAATAAATAAAACACATAATATACGTACATAATAGGCTTATATGTTTATATAAGAGGAATCTATTGTGTATTAAAATATGGCTAATCTGAGTTGTATATTCTTGTATTTTAGTGACTACCTATATACTATAATTTGCGAAATTATAAAAGTAGGTTAAAACAAGTTTATAATAACAAGGCCAGCATAAAAACGATTCCTTGAATTCAA
>PQWD01006946.1:137109-161285 GCA_019425675.1 Leucinodes orbonalis | reverse complement strand
AAAGAAGCTCACCTATACTAAAAAGTGCTAGATCTAGCCTAGGCTGGATCTAGGAAGGGGGTAATCAAGCCTATCAAATAAGGGCGACTAAAATAGGTGTTCGGGTGAAAAAGGCGCCTGAGAACTAAAATCGAGTGAGTTGCAGTTAATGAGACAATTGGACTTGGCATCGGAATTACAAAAACGTTATGGCCTCAACTTTTATTGAAGGGTATGGGAATACGAGATAAATTGTTTTTCATTACCTTCTTAATCGAAAATGCTTAAATTTAGTTGTTTCACTATACCTTAAGTTAAATTTCAGTTTATATATTTGAGGATCTATGGAGTGCCATAGTAGAGGCATCGGCTGCTACACTAAGGGTTCCGGATTCAATCCCAATCAATTTATGTATGTATTTACAGAAAACAAAAATATAAGTATGTTCATCTGTTTTTTAGTACTCACAATACAGGCTTCACGCTTAGCTTGGGGCTAGATGGCGCTGTGTAATGACAGTGGATATTTATTATTATTTATGTTTTATAAGATCATCGGCCTATAATGGCTCACAAAGGGCACAGGCATTCCCGCTTATCACTAAGTGGGAATTGGGCCGTCACCAACCACACTGACTTTTGATTTTGTTTTTGTGTTCTAATTAACTCGTTGAATGCTAGGAATCCAGACACAACAGAAAATCTATTGTTTCTGACTAAGGGTTATGTATCCTCGTTTCGTTTGTTTTTATTTTATTATTTATTTTCAAGGGAAACATAAGTTTAGTTAATATAAATTACACAAAGGAAAAATACACAGAACAATAAAGTTTCCACAGATACATAATTCAAATAATCCAAATGTGAGCTCAAGAAGAATACTATAAATCCCCTATACAAGTGTAAATAAATATATAAATATACACTCATTAGAAAGTGCGCTTACCTGGTGGTAAATGATACGCTTGACTATGACAAAGCAGGGTTAAAGGAAATTAATAACAATAGATAAGTCATTTTTTAGAGCGTCGGTGGCTCAGTGGTGTGGACTGTCGCCTTCCTACCGGGAGGACTGAGGTTCAAATCCCGACTATATGTACGTTATCCGACGCTCTTACGGTGAAGGAAAACATCGTGAGGAAACCTTGCACGCCTGCGAAGAGATTCGAAGGTTGTGTGTGAAGTCGTCCAATCCGCACTGGGCCCGCGTGGACGACTAAGGCCTAATCACCCTATACGGGTAGGCTCGTGCCCCTCGGTGGGGACGTTTAATGAGCTGATGATGATGATGAAGTCATTTTTTACTGTCAACACGCTCTGCGCCCGTCACCCGAGACGACAGATGTTAGGTCTCTTATTATTTTTAGCCAGTAATTTTACTAGCTTGCACTTCTATTTCACGGGACGATATCTGGCACTGCGGAGGAACCGACCGAGACGACTCAATACCACCTAATTGTCCCAATAAAGGCGATTCAGTGCTTCGTAGAACCTGCAACCTCAAGATTAGAAGGCAACAGACCCCACCAATGAGCCACCAAGGCTCTTAAATGCTCTATCAAGCACATAACAAGTCCTTCACTGTAATAGTAATGAGATCATTTACTCAGTACATAAAAATACCTCTGCTTGCAATCTACTTTTATATACAGAACTATTAACCTTCGTCATATATGGGTACATCTTATGAGAGACTATTTCATATCGAGTTACTAGATGACAGGAATCGAATTAAAATCAATCTTGTTCAGTAAAAAGTATGGGAAAGACCAATTGAATTAATGCGTTAGATTATGAAAAATTAAAAAAACTTTATGACATTTTTTTACATTTATGAACAAAATTAACTAAAAAAAAATACATAACATATTCCAATGATATTCTGTATATATAAAGGTAGATACGCCACCCGTGCTTCAAAAACGAACCGCCGAAGAGAGTACAGTTTGTACTCTTGTGTTTAGGTAAATGTGTTCGAAATATGTGTATATGTGATGTCACTGCATTCGGAACACTTTTTTCGATTGTTTTGTGAGCATATCACGAATCCATACTTTTTCATCATTGATATATTTTAGTTGTGTTATTGCAAAATCAAAAAAATGTTCATACTTATTTAGCCTATACTAGTACAAATTCAACTAAAACTATACAAAAACTTTCGCTACTACTTTTATATAAAAAATATCATCTTGTCCCAATTTCAGCAGGCCAGTTCAGTACTTTGGGTATTAAACAAGGGATACACATACTAAACGAGCGTCGGCGGCTCTTTGTGTGGACCGTGCCTGATCAAAAGGGCTTTCATCATCATCAACTCATTTAACGTCCCCACCGAGGGGCACGAGCCTACCCTTATAGAGTAATTAGGCCTTGGTCGTCCACGCGGGCCCAGTGCGGGTTGGAATTATATTTATCCTCATGAAGAAATTATAACGGATTTTGCATATAAACATCACTATAAGTTGTAAAATTATGCACAATTTTGCAACTGATTACTTATGTACCTGCCGAACTGAAAAATAACGTTTAACAGTAAGCCGGTTTTGAGTTAAAGCACGGCAGTACAAGACATGGAATTGTAACGATGGTCGACAATCGGATGATACGCGGCAATTTGTAACAGCAATGGCCGACCATGGGAGCCGTGAGCTGCGAACACCTGTCACCTATCGCCGTTGTTATCTCTTAATAACTAACGCTTCGGAAATTCGAAACGGTCGGGGACATTCGATTGTTCTTTTTTCAAATTTGTAATCGCTCTTCTAACCTGATTGATTTGAATTTTAACTGTGTTTTGGTTTCTATTACCATGACTTATTTACTTTTTTTTTCTGGAAACTTTAGAGGGTCATAAGTTTCGGATATGCAGAGAAATGACTGGATACCTAGAATGTCTTGATCTTAACGTCCCAAAATCTAACACATGCTCTATTCGGTCCAGAGGATGAAAAATCTTAATAGCTTAGTAAGTGGGCGGTGTTTCTTTCCTAAATGTTAACCGATCGAGAACACATTATTTTATCCGATCACGCATCGCCGTTGTTATCTCTTAATAATGAACCTTCGAAACAGTCGGGGACATTCGATTGTTCTTTATTCAAATTTGTAATCGCTTTTCTAACCTGCTTGATTTGAATTTTAATTGTGTTTTGTTTTCAATTACCGTGTTTAAATGTGTTATGTTCTTTTCTGAAACTCTGTAAGTCCTTGTGTTCCGGGAAAAAGGGTAAGATATGCCTTTAACTTAGGTACTGGCTTCATCATCTACTCGCAAACATACATGTGATACATGCTGCCAAAATGCTAACCGGGTTCTGATCCGCAGCAAAAAAGGACCCTACTAGGGTCACTTTATTGTATTAGGTAATTGTCAAAATTGGTACTCCGGTGATTTGGCGATATTTCATAAAATTTTACTTTTTTGAGAATCTAAATTTATGAATTACATATACCTTTACACGATGAAGAATATGTTAAATTTATATAATTTACTTGTATTAGTATTTTTTAATATAATATAGGTCCACGTATGCTTTATTTGCACAAGCTAGTTACACTGGCAAACATATATCACTTATCGATTTAGCGTCGCATAAATAACGCGAACTTCAAACCAGCCAGGATATCCACGCCTTAAGCTGGATTTGCGGCCATATCGCACCGTTTATGGTACATCAGGATTATATTGTCAATATTATTACGCGCCTCTTAATACCGTAAAGCTGGTACATAAAACGTACAGGGAATTATTTGTCGATAATGTTGCCGCTCGATAGGCTATCGATAATTGGAAAAAACTAGTATCGATAATAATATCGCTGGTACTACTCGCTACATGTAAAAACTACTGATACCGTAACATTTTTCGATACTATCGAAGCTTATTATAAAATTTACTATCGATACTATTGCTTCATAAACAAATAAATAATAAATATCCAACAAATAACAATTAAGCCTGTAATATGGATACTAAACAACTGATACACCCAGACTAATACAAACAGATATGTTCATGCACACAAATGGTTGTAATGCCCGGGGATTAAACCTGGAACCTGGGTTCCAGGTTTAATCCTGTCGATAAGCTTATCGATAGTATAAGTATCGATACTATGGATAGGCGTATCGACAATAAAGATGATTTTCAAGGTCAACTATCGATAACCAATCTATCGATAGTTCGGCAACACTTATGTCGATATGTCCACTTTATCTGGGTTTTGTCGCCACTTTTATGCACATATCGATATAACATCATTTATTGGTATCTCACTTCAGATGCGTTATTGGGGGCGTAATCTTTACACTGTTTGGGTGACGTTTGTAGGGAATTTGAATATTGTTTAAGTGAAACAATTACAATCCTTGATTGATTGATGGCCAGAATACATAGAATATAGTATGTCTGGAATCTCACGGCTAATATGTTAAGACTAGTTTTTCCCATGGCTTCACTCGCGTTAAAAAGTATATTTTTCATTCCCATTTATCCCCTTGGGGGAAAATTTATCACAATCCCTTCTAAAGGATGCCACGTTATAGTAAAGCTACTATAACGAAAGGATCCAAATCTCAAGCCCGATCGGTTTAAAATTAACAAAGTTTCATACAAACATACCCTATTTATGCCCTTAGTAGGGACAGTCAAAATTCTTCTTAACTATGTCGTGGTCATGAAATCACTACATGCCAAATTTCAGCCCGATCTGTTCAGTGGTTTCGGTGTGCGTTGATAGATCACTATGTAGTCAGTCGGTCACCTTAGATTATATTATTACAGGAAAAATGAAAAGTGAAATTACCGGGTTTAAGCAGACCTAACATCTGTTTCTCGGTGACGGGCGAAGTGCGGCATTGGTGGAGGATAATAACTGTCTATCAGTTGTGGTCTCCTTTAATGCCGCTCTTCAATATCCGTCATGGATTTGGTCTGCGTATCACTTACCATCAGGTGAGTGTCCAGACCGTCCTGTTCAAGAGTAACATAAAAAAATTTAGATATTAACTTAAAAAGATCAAATAAATGTGGTCACACCCTACAATTAAATACAAAACCCTTCTATTACCGTGTAGGTTAGTTATAAACGGTGTCATGCGATGTCCGGATATAAAGGCGTATTTGGTCCGGTATTTAATTGCCCACCGGTGGGGTTAGACGCAATTGACATTGTACCTTTAAGGGTTAATTTGCTCGATGGTTATTGCAGTGTTCTTTTGAAATCTGATGGGGTAAGGTTAATAGGATTTTGAAAGCGTAAAGCAGGAAAAAAATTGTACAGGAACTCACACAGAGTCATCTAGCCCCATATTAAGCAAGAAGCTTGTAGGTACTAAACAACTGATAAAAAACGTATACATTTATTTTTGTAAATACACACTTATGATACATAGAAACACCGAGACTATTTATGCATGACAAACCAACATGATCATACACACAAATGTTTGTAATGCACGGGGATCGAACCCGGAACCCGTGGTGTTCTAGCCGACGTCTCGACCATTACACCACATGGGTCGTCAATTACGAATTCTTTACCTGATAGAGATTGATTTTGTTATGTTTAAAGTGAAAAGGACGAACATTTCTTTCACTTAATGGAAATCGATACGGGTCGCATAAAATAAAATCCTTTTTTAATGTGTTTTTCTAGACTGATTGTTCATCTTCAACTAAACACGAATTGTATGAAATAAAGAACACCCTACGCGGTGTAACGCCACAATTAAAGCTTACCCAATTCGCTTGAATTTATCATATAAACGCCACAGAAGCAGTGTTGCCAACATAATAACACGATAGGGCGGTGTTGCCCGCGTGAATTTTTAATTTTACACGTCATATTGTTTGACAGAGCTGTTAATGTTGCTTTGGCATGTCATCGTCGAGATCTATATCGGTTTTTCAATGATGAACTTATGTATTAATTTAAATTCATAAGAATTGTTTTTTTTGTAATAAAAAAAATAGTTGGTTCTAAACCCGTAGCATATTTACTGGTATGTTTTTAAAATAAGAAGTAGCGACTGCCGAGTACCGAGTAGGTAACTGTAACAATGATCAATTAAAGGATGGGTGTCCGAAAATATTACTTAACCTGATTCCCTCCATGCATTGGAAGGTAAGGCACTTGTATCTATGGTCTGAGCTACTATCATAGTTTGTGGAAAAGCCGGTGCCTTACAGTCGGACATTAAAGCCTGATCGGTTTGATGATAATGTTGTCTGGTTTAGATAGGTTTTACAGTCTGTTTTAAGTCCTTTAATATGCATACAAACAGAAAAATAAGAAAATATTAGTAAAATAAAGGTAAACTTTTAAAGCTAGTAAGTTGAAATGTAATAAAAAACAAGCAGAATAAAAGTGGCGTGGCTTACGAGTTAGCGAGTAGGCGCCAACGTCCTAATTGGCTGTGCAAGGCAAATTCGCGGATTGGTCACACTACGGTGAATTTGACGGCGCACGGTAAAAAGAGGCCATGTTCTAGCAAATTATGTTTTAACAATTTATCTTTGTAATATCATCGAAGTTACAAAATAATACTAATAAACTTTAACTGAAGGTACTGTAGGTAGCCGACAAGTGCATAGTACAAAATCTATGTATTAATATTTGCAGCAACTCTTGTTAAAAACAGTTACGAACAAATCATAATCTTGTTAATGTAACGAATTATAATGTGTTCACATTTATTTGTAGATACGAGCGCATTTAAATCTAAAGTAGTCATCATCATCATCATCAGCTTATTAAACGTCCCCACCGATGGGCACGAGCCTACCTGTATAGGGTGTCTAAAGTAGTAATTACGTTAAAATATACTATTACAGTTGATAAATACATTTACTCAACACGATCGTCATGTTCTGACAGTTCGCATATAAAAAACGTTGTTGAATTAATGCCAAATAAATGTTCCCTAATTACACGTTTACGGAGACCCGAACAATCAAAGGCTATCAGTTCAAAGCCCGCGGAATATTTGTTCGACCGCGCTAAACAACAATAAAGCGCAGTGTGAAAGTGTTCAATGGGGATCCGCCCCCATAAAGGCGCCCGCTCACTAATTACCACCAGTCGTAAAGCCCGGCATCGCATTCGGCCATCGATCATAAAGGGCATAACTCGCGCTCGTAAAGAGTTATCTGTGAGATGCAAATGTTTACGCGTATGTACAGTGCAAAAACCTTGATATATAGGATACAGTCGGTAATGACGTAATTTTAGCGAGTTGAACTTAAGCAACTGTTAAAATTTTGGCAATAAAGCTAAATCCGCGAAAAGAAACACAATTATTTGTACGTAAACTGTCCAATATCGAATCTTTAGAAGGGTTGGAGTTAAGACACAAATGTAATACTTATGAAACTGAAATCAATGTTTAGTACCAATACGAACTAGACTATCGTATCAGGTTATAGAATAAAAACCAATAGTGTTTAAAATCATCGGGGCAGGCCTTACTTTAGCAGGTTCGATATAATAATGGGACATTATATTCTACGTGCTATGCCTTTATTCTTATTCAATGTTAATTACAATTAATTTATGAATGATACCTAGACTTAACAAGCATTTTATAGAAGTCACTGAGACTTGTTAAATGCTTAGCTTGTATTATAATGTTTTTTTATAAAATCATTTGAAGAACTTGGCCTTTTCTCTGTTGATTAATTACAATACTGTGTGTGCAATTAAAACAAGAAAAAGCACATCACAAAATTGATGCAATTAAATTTTATTCCGTAAAAACCTAAACTATACAACAGAGTCGACTGCAATTATAACCCGTGGTATCATTAATTTAATATCTACGGTTCCAATAATAGAAAACATATTAAAAATATTTCACGCGTCTTGTCACCGATTATCATTTCCCCAACGCTTTGAACTACAGTTAAATGGTTCGCCTTCAATTTACAATCAAATGGAAGCCTTTAAGGCTTCTGAAGTGATCGTCGATTATAGAAAAAGCGTATCTTATCGAGTTAATCGTTGTACGGATCTGGATGGAGGTTTAATGTGTTTTTCGCTATAACGAAGTTACTAACGGTAAATATTTGTTGGTAAAAAACGCGCGTACTGCCGTGCATTCCCACAGTAAAGATTTTCCGTGGTCGCGTTTCGATATGTTGACTTCAAGTATACTTTTGAATTAGTTCAGGTGCTGATAGCGATGGACTTTGAATCTATCGAAATTCATACAAGTTTCTTTTTCAAATATGGCGACCACTTTGTTAAGTCCTGCGGGCTAGCGATCATGATTACGAACTGCAAGGATTCGTATAAAAATACATAATGAAGTTTTTTTTTTAATTTGTGAGATTTATGTAAACTGGAAGCCACGGACCCAATGCAAGTTATTTCTTTTTTGCAGTCGTCTGCTAGACATAGGTCATCCATATCTTTTGTATGTTGCTTTGAATCTATACAATGCCCATATTACAGTATGTAATTATAGTTGAAGGATATTCTTTAAACTTTTCTGCCATTATGGTAGATCGATACAACTTTTTGAGAAGAATTTTAATATCTTTCTATATTATCTATTGAACACAATGATACATCAATCAAGAAATCTTTACCTACACTTTCGTTTGACAGCCCAATATTTGCATTAAGATTTCATTACGATATCTCGAAAGTTAGTGTAATAAGTCGAATGTTATAATTTATCCATCTTCCATCTGCTCGGTAATATAACTTGAGTTATGAGCAATCCAATCGGAAGGAAAGCGAAATAAATAACTACTTACCCCTCTGTGACTAATCCAGTTACAAATGAAGAGAAGACTTAGCCAGGTGGATAAACAATTACTTGAAAGATGTAAAACTAAACCACCGTATAAATATTTATTTCATACTAGGAGAAATACGTAGAAATTCAGAAGCATTCATCATAAAAAATACCCGAAATAGGACGATCAGATCTGCAAAGTGTTCTGTTGATAATAACTGACATATCTGAAACTAGATTAAATGTTTTCAGCAATCGAGATTTACGAGACATAGAGACTTCTTATTTTTCATTAACCTGAAGCTACCGTCCTCTGCTGGACAAAGATCTCCCCCATTTTGCGCCAGATATCCCGGTCCTCCGCTTTACTTGTCCAGCCTCCACCAGAGCGACCTTTCGCAAGTCGTCGGTCCGGACGTCCTACGCTTCTCTTGCCATGACGTGGTCTCCAGAGTAGTAGGTAGTAAGTATTTAATCAAGAACGAATGAAATTAATGTTTTAATACCAGTCACAGTTTGGACTAAAGCATATTGTCTCTAGTCCCTCTGTGCTTCGGAAGGCTTACTAAGCTAATGTGACTCCGGATTTTGTCTCAAGATAGTAGTTGTTTTCGCCCACCACAATCTGAATGTACCTGCTTGGTGGATTACGGCCCAATTAACCCATAGCTATGCTGCGTGGTAAGGCCTGTGCCCTGTGTGACGTTCCGGGCTAATTGATATAATCATCCACCCACAGATAAGGAAAACATCGGACTATCGAGTCGAGTCCACGTATGACCAAATAGCATGTTTAATTCAAGGTGCCTTTCGAATTATTGTTTTAACCTTTTCAAATCGAAGGTTCGACGGATTAACCAATTAAACGATTTTCCACAAGAAATCGTTACGTTTACGATTCACGACTTACCTTTGATTATTTGAAATCATAATAAAGGTATCGCAATACATGTTACACCGGCGGGAACATATAAAAAGCATTTTATTATTCAGTTCTAATAATTGTTAAATGGCGGACTATTATTGTTGAATTGACCTGGATTTTGAGAAATCAATCTGGTGCTGTTAAGTCGTTTGTAAGAATTATTTTACGAGGATTAAATGAAACTAGGTTTCAGTTCAGATATAAGTCGTTTGTAAGAATTATTTTACGAGGATTAAATGAAACTAGGTTTCAGTTCAAATATATTATTAATATTAGAATCTGCAATTGGTTCGCGAAAATAAAACACATTTTCGACTAGCAATTTGCACATTTCCCTAAGTGCTTTATGAGATAAACATGTATGTAACTTGTAATATCTTTTAACTCTTATTATCTAGGTAATATTCTAGTCTTTTAATAATAATAAGTTTTTCTGTATATAATAATTCCCAAAATATAAATTTACACACACATAGACTAAGCCTAGTTAATTAAACCTAACGGCAAAATAATAAATCAAATAGTTACAAATAGAGGAAATCAAACCGTGAGAAAACATTTAACCCGTACGCTAAATTGAATCATTACAAATGTGAACTTTTACATAAGCCATCACACATGATGAAATAACTACAAAATACGTTTCATAACAATCGAGTAGATATATTGATAGCCGCTAGAATAATTAGTAAAATAAGTCAAAATAGAGCAATTAAAGTATGACAGCTTGTATTATTTAAAAATCTGCATTCTGTATGTTATTTCTACAAAAATAAACAAACATTGAAAAAAGTATTAACACAAAAAAAAAGAAATAAATGTTAACCCTGAGGAAAACAACAACTTTTCGCCAAATCGACTCATTGCAAACTTGAACTTTTACATAAGCCAAGAAGCCAACAGAGATGACATCACTGTCGAATTTACTTCATATCGATTAAGATTTACAGTGGAAAAGAGTATACAAAATAAATATATAACGTAAAAACATTTTTTTAAACCACAGAACAGACTTCTATGTTTCAAGCGTATTTTGTATTTAAAATCAAAAGGTAAAATAGATTGAAGGTTTATATGCATCAGTAAACAAGTTAAAAAAAATCTCTAATATTAATCGATCAAATGCAACTTTTCAAAGTAAACTGAGAGTTTAAACTTTTCTCCAAATTGATTCACTGCAAACTTGAACCTTTACATAAGCCAACAGAGATGACATCACTGTCAAATATGCTTCATATCGATTAAGATTCACAATCGAGTGGATATATCGATTGCCGCTTTGATTAGTAGTCAATTAGGCATTCCATAACAGCACCAATAAAAGTATTCGGTGATTTCGTTGTATTTTGGTTGTAATCAATTTTTGACGTCGGCATCCGTTTGTGGTTCGACAAATGGTGGTTTTATTGGCGTACCGAATTTAGTGAGGTCGAACGCGCTTGCTGAAGCTTTGGGTTCTGTAGGAGAAATTAATACTAATCTTACGTGCAATATTATCATAGACAAGGATTTAAATACAGGATACAAAGTAAAGATGGTAAAAGCAGGCATCATATTTATCTCATTTTCAAAAGAGTCTTTATGATAAGTATTAGCTTTTGCGTGCGACTTCGTCCACGTGGAATAGTTACTTTGGGTTAACGCTTATACTAACCAGCTACTTTGATTACAAAGGTTTGTTTGTTTTTATGTTACAAAGTGTTCAGTTTGCCCAGGACGCTCACGCAGCGGAAGCTCTCAGTAAGAAAAAAATCCTCCTATTTTGAAACATTTTTCCTTGCTTCTCCGCCCGTGTTGTACTAAGCCTATAATCATCCTCGATAAATAAGCTGTCTAACACTGAAAGAATTTTTTAAATCGGACCAGCTTGTGTGAGATAAGCGCGTTCCAACAAACAAACAAACTCTAAAGCTTTATGATATTAGTATACATATGTAACAAAATAAGTTTTATCGGGTATATTCTGCTATCAAGTCAAGAGCTCATTTAATTCGTATATTTATATCAATGCTTTTTTATAAGTTTTTGGATATGGCAGTTAACATCTCTATTTAAAAATATATATTTTTATATACGGAACACGAGTGCAGTCCGCATAAGGCGCTCCCCTCGGGCGTGTCGAAAGGCCATCTCAAGAAGCCGAAAGCCTCGGTGCCGGTTAAATTTTTATAGTTTATAATTACAACTGATTGCCGGCGTGACCCGACCGATTCGCCCGCTCGCGGACGTTCCCACTGCGCCACTGGTTATGTTGACTTTGTTTTGTTTTTTTTTTGTCTACAAACGACCAGCATCTGTCATTTCATTTTGACATATCTGTATATGATTTAAATAAAAAAATTCTTTGAATCGGTAGAAATTTGTAAAAAGAGCTAAACAAATTTATTTATGTAAGGGGAGCTTAACAAATTTCTTTAACCTTTATAAGCTAGGATTACAGGCACAAACGAGAATTAATTGCAACTTTTGGATGTACGTATCCTACTCGTTAAACGATATAAAAATTTATAGGTATAAATATATCAACACCATCACCATCATCAGCTATTATAATACATCCCCACCGAGGGGCACAAACCTACCCGTACCTATAGGCTATAGGGTGTATAGGCCTTAGTCATCCACGCAGGCACAGTGCGGATTGGCGGACTACACACACAAGCTTTGAATTTCTTCGTAGGCGTGCGCAGGTTTCCTCGAGATGTTTTTCCTTCACCGCAAGTGCGTCTGATAAACGTTCATATAATTATGGAAATCTCAAAATACATTGGTGCGTGTCGGGATATGAACCTGTACCCTCCAGATCGGAAGGCAACAGTTCACACCAATGAGCCACCGACGCTCCTTATAAACATATATTATTTCTCATAAAACGTATATTTTTCGTTTATTAGTACCTAAGCATATTAACTATTAGAAGATATCTCATGACATGTAATACGAGATAGAAAATTGATTTAAATGTATAGTCGTATGTACTACATGTACTAATGTCCAGTAGCTCCTGGGGAAATTCGTAGCGGAGGAAAAAAGGATTTACAAAGTATAATTAAATTTCTAACTGGCTTGTCTCAATTCGAAATATCAACTGTTGACGATTCAAAGGTATGTACCTGTAAAAGATTTATTGGAATAAATATAATTTGAGTTGGAGATCTAAATATATCAAATCTATTTTTTTTTCTGAGGCAGATTTCATGTGTTTTAAGGCATCCAGTTGTTGACTTCAACTTCACTAAACTAAATGAACTTACCTTAGTCTTACTCCCGCCAATTGAACCGGGCCTTATAGATCCGGTCTCGTAGAATCGCGTTAGGATCTTGGACACACAGCCGTGGGAGACGAGCAGCTGCCGACTGATGTCGCATGGTCTCACTCCCATGATGGCCAGCTCTACGATCCGTTTGCGGACCACGTCTGGTAGGGGGCGCCCGTTTACGAAGACACCTCCCAGCTGGTTCACGCCCGCTTGACCTGCAATTATGTTGAGAAGTGAATTGTCAGACTTTTTATGTGATAGTGGGAAAACGAGTAGACGGCATCATCAGCTTATTAACATCCCCACCGGGGCGCACGAGCCTTCCCGTATAGATTGTATTGGCCTTAGTCGTCCTCGCTGACTTCACGCACCACCTTTAAATCGCTTCGTACGTGAGCGCAGATTTCCTCACGATATTTTTTGTTCACCGTAAGAGGGTCAGATAAACGTCGATATATTTTCGAAAATACATTGGTACGTGGCGGTATTTGAACCTGTAGTAAGGAAGGCAAACAGTCCACACCAATGTGCCACCGTTAACCTATATATGATATGTGCTAATTGTGGCCTAAACTGAATAAATGAACTTTAATCTTCAAATATGCCAATGAAACATAAAAAATATAATTAAAGTCTTCATTCACATACATTACCTAAATTGCAAATGAAACATACAATCGGCAATCAACCCTCCTTTCAATCCCTTACAACAGTTCGTACGATTATTATAAAGCAATAA
The DNA here is from genome assembly GCA_019425675.1 of Leucinodes orbonalis. NCBI lineage: Eukaryota > Metazoa > Arthropoda > Insecta > Lepidoptera > Crambidae > Leucinodes > Leucinodes orbonalis. The sequence continues at coordinate 147,637 of PQWD01006946.1, read as the reverse complement.
CTTATAATAACATACATTATTCATAATTCTCGATCTTAAGTGACGTCGCATTGAGTTATTCGCGTAACGGTCTCTATACACCTGTCTCATTTAGGCTAATATTTATTTGATTGCTAAATCCACGTGTTTCCCTACCTGAGTGGGGAACCAATTACAAAATGGAGGCGGATCAGCTGCAGTTACTTGATCACAATGAGCCATAGGAAAGAATTATCTTGAAATGTTTCTTTGATTACGAATCTTTGCACACCAATCTTAGTATTTTATTATACCTAAGTCATTACTTGGACGGGACGATTAGTACTACAGATTTAATAATACAAGATCAGGGGGCTGAATGCCATGTCTTAAGCAGTATTAAAATAATATGATTTCGTCTTTTCTGGTACAAAAATGCTGATATATCTTTCATTTTTTTACAGACATTCACACTGCTCCATTTAGCCCCAAGTTACGCGTGAAGCTTGTGTTACTGGTACTAAACAGTTGATGAACATACTAACCCAGACCAATACAATCGGACATGTGCATGAACATAAATATTTCTACAGCCCGGGGTTGTGTTGAAGGAAATTACTAACAGCTAGTAAGTGGTCACTACCCTCCGTCAACACTGCCCAGCGTCCTTCACTGGAGACGACAGATGTTAGGTCTCCTATATTATATTCATCATCATCATCATCATCAGCTCATTAAACGTCCCCACCGAGGGGCACGAGCCTACCCGTATAGGGTGATTAGGCCTTAGTCGTCCACGCGGGCCCAGTGCGGATTGGACGACTTCACACACAACCTTCGAATCTCTTTGCAGGCGTGCATGAAGGTTTCCTCACGATGTTTTCCTTCACCGTAAGAGCGTCGGATAACGTACATATATTTTTCGAAAATTCGAAAATACATTGGTACGTGTCGGGATTTGAACCTCAGCCCTCCCGGTAGGAAGGCGACCGTCCACACTACTGAGCCACCGACGAGTAATTATATTATATTATATATAATATAATTTTTACTTATTTTACAAGATAATATACGACTACGATATACGACTGCTGTGGTATGTACCTAGACGACTCAGTAAAGTCAGAGTCTACCACCTAGTCATTCACCACAGATTTCCCAATACAGGAGATGGGGCAAGCCGGGTTTAAAGTGCGACAAATGTAAGCTCAACGAGCATACTTTGGCTGCCAGTTTACGCTCTGTGAGACGAGTCAAGACGCACAAATATTAGAAGAAATTACCATTTTTTTCCAAAATGCCATCCTGTGCAATTGTAACATGCCATCATCGCAATGAATCATCGTAAATTTACCAAGAAATATAATAACTTTTCACTGGTAAGAACCGAAAAGAAATTGCGACACTGGGACTGCCTATAAACTTGGCGGCTTGTCCAGTCTAATTGTATATTCGGATGTCTGTGTCATTCACAATCAATGTCCATTAATTCCAGGTTCAATCTTATTTCAGCGCGTTCCCAACGCGTGCTACCGGCTACCGTTACCGCCTAATACGGGACTATAAAACAATCGCCGAACCCCGCGCGATTTATTACCTTAATGCAATAAAATTAGCGTTCTAATTTGTTCGTAGCAATTTGCGTTTACGACGTTTTCTTTGCGTGCACCGCGGCCGGCGGTGCGCGATTTCACGCCTATTGAAGTACAAAACGCCGCCGATGGCCGCGGGTGCAAATTACTTTCCTTGCTTTACGATTCCTCTTTCCGATCTTACAGCAGTTTGTTATAGAAAACAGTGCCTTACGGGGTTGTGTTTAGATATATTTTCCTACGTTCAAATGTAGGAATGTCATTAAAAGACGACTGAGAAGCCTAGATGGTATTAATCTATCTGCATTGCTCCAACACAAGTTGTGATAGGTGATCTTCGGAGAAGCCGTTTACAGGTGATGTCGATGCGTTCACTAATCGATCTCGCAAGCATTAGGGAGATGTGTATGGAGATGTGTCTTAATTATTGCATTTGAAGTTTACTAGTAGGAAACGCAATACGAATAACGAAATGTAGAAGTAATGATGAAAGTTTATTTCTTTTCTTATGGGTTATAAAGTCTTGTAACGGACTATAATATTATAAGTAATAATAAGTAATTTATCTATTTAGATAATTGGATCCATCAATTCAATATAATCAACCTCTCTATTCCGGAAAGACAATCGAAAATGTATTGTTTGTGGGAACGGTTTTCCCCAGCGAGTCTTAACCATTTTGCAAGTTCTGTTGCGGGGACACAATAAGAAACTGTTAATCTTTACTAGATATTATTGAAAAAAAAAAACATTTTACGGAGCATAAAATATACCAGATTTTTAAATCTTATCTGTCTGTTTGTTCCGGATAATCTCTGAAATATTTGGACCTATTTTAACGGGACTTTTATTGTCAGGGAGCTGATGTAGCAAGGAAAAACTTTGACTACTTGTATTTTAGAAAAAAAAATATTGTTTACAAAAATGACCGGAAGCCGTGCTTTCAAATCCCGCTGGATAGCGTGTAATGAAATGACACTAAGATTTTCTCAATCTGATTAGGATATTGCAGGCTGAATCACCTGATTGTCCTAAAATAAATAAAACTATGCTTCCAAGGGGACGTTAAGCCGTCAAATTTAGGATGGTAGCTCTAATCACTCACCTATCCGCATTGGGTCCACGTGGTGGGTTTTTTCCACCACGGTCGCCGCCGCATCGGCGGCCGAAATAGCTAAATCACTAAAATTACACTATACAAATCGACAACCGAGATTCCGCCCCATCGTCGCGTGTCCCTGTAGGTTCGCACAGTCCCTATTCGCGTAACCGGCATGTGCCGGGCCGCTTTTCCCCAAACATATGTTAGGCTACCAAGCCCCCCCCCCCCGCAACGCCCTAAGCCGAGGTTCTAGTCCGTTCGGGGACGCCCTTAGGCTCGTTGTGTAAATATTAAGGCTGAGAGCCATCTGCGCTCGCCACTTGCCCGGTGAAGCTGTAAAGGCCAGGCAAGCAGTAGTCAGTTCGAAAAGGTTATTTTCAATAAGTAAACCTTGACTTTTTATGTTAAAATGTACATGGCGGTCAAGACGCTCACCCACAGATTTATACACTAAAGGGTATAAATCTGTGCGCTCACGTAATGGTAAGTGATACGCCTGACCATGACAGAGCGGCATTGAAGGGGACTACAATTGATAGACAGATAATATTCTCCGTTAATACGGCATTGCGCACACCAGAGACACAGATACTCGTATTAGGTCTTTTATACCCGGTAATTTTACTAGACTGACAGAACCTGCAGATATAAATAAGACTTCTCAGACTAATCGGATTAAATGCGCAGATTGATCACCGTTATTTTATTATTTCGCACTAGAACATCATCAGGTTTTACGTGTCATTTAAAAATCTTTTTTCGCTACCAACTGCACATCGTATAAGATCTCATTACGCATTGGGATCGTAAATTTTAACTGCACACCGACTGAGACGAAACTCCATGACCGTTGGGTAAAGCTGGCGGCACATGTGATTTGAATTAGAATTAAATAAATAAAATCATCGTCATTCTTTCAGCCTTTAGGCGTCCACTGATGCATATAGGCCTTCTCCAATGTTTTCAATTCTGTGTTTCTGAGGTAATATGCATCCAGCGCTTTGCGGCGACCTCAATCAGGTCATCGGACCATATTGCCGGAAAATAAATAATCTATACTAATATATAAAGCTGAAGAGTTTGTTTGTTTGAACGCGCTAATCTCAGGAACTACTGGTTTGATTTGAAAAATTATTTCAGTGTTAGATAGCTTATATATGGAGGAAGGCTATAGGCTATGTATCATCACGCTACGAGCAATAGAAGCTGAGCAGTTATGAAGAATGTTTCAAAATTGGGAATATTTTTTCATACTTGGAGCTTCCGCTGCGTAAACGGTTAAAGTTTTGCAAAAGTCATGTATGAGAGTATTGTTCCCCTTTTAATAGTCTACAAAAAAGTCCGCGACAGCATATGTCTATCCTTTAAGGTTAGCTCCCTATAATATTTTTTTTTTCTAAAAATAAAGCATCATTTGCGAAGGTGTTTTCATAAATATGATAATAATCCTTATCCAAATAAATACTTTTAAATAAAATTGCCATTTACATCATTCAACTTAAATGAATATCTTATGAGATATAGTTTTAACTCACCTATATAAACGAAGTAGCGGGTTAAAGAGAGCGTTAGGCCAAAGAAACTATTCCACGCGGACGCAGTCGCACGCAAAAGCTAGTATTTAAATAAAATTATTTACTTTAATATTAATAGTAGTGAATCGCAATAAAGAAATTTTGATTTGAGAAAGTATAGACCAGCGGTGCAGTGTGCCCAAGCCCGGGGTCTCATCGGCCAATCGGCGGCATTGTAAAACCAGTCACAAGTTGTAAACTGAGCAATAACTTGCACATTATACGACCGATATTTGGTTGAAAAAAAATCACCAACAGCCTTTTACGACACCTCGATTGTAAAACTGGAAGCGTATTAGCGAAATACGCGTGCAATTCACATTTTAAAAGTTTCCCTGGAAGCACCATAAACTAACATACTGATATGCTTTTATTGAAAAGCATATAACCGAAAAACGGAGCTTTTTTTATTTGTTTGATAATTAAGATCGTCGAAGTAGAGGGTCGGTGGCTCAATGCTGGACTGTTACCCTCCTACCGGGAGGGCTGTGGTTCAAATCGCCACGTACCAATATGTTTACGAATTTTCGAAATTATATGTACGTTATCCGACGGTCTTACGGTGAAGGAGAACATCGTGAGAAAACCTGCGCACGCCTGGGAAGAGATTCAAAGGTTGTGCGTGAAGTCGTCCAATCTGCACTGGGCCCACGTGGATGACTAAAGCCTAAACACCCTTACAGGTAGGCTCGTGCCCCTCGGTGGGGACGTTCAATAAGCTGATGATGATAAGTAAAATAAGTAAATGAATTGGGACAATAATATCGTTAATTTAGTCATTATTATATATATCTCTCTCTCTCTTCAACCTATCGCAGTCCACTGCATCGACATAGGTCTACCCCATTCTGCGCCAAATTACTACTACTTCCGGTCCATATTACCTATATTAAATGAAATGCCAACATAATAGATATGTTATCCAAAATTATTGCCTATTATATCAGGAGTTGATCCCGATATATTAGAAATAATCTTGGAGTCAAGAAATAGTTTTAGTCAGTTAACAGCCTTTTAGCTTGTGGACAGCATACAGGAATATACGTTATAATGGCAACATTTTTGTTATTAACGCATCGTTACGTTAACGTGTCTTTGGTTAAATCTGTTTATGTACGCGTAGGGTAAATATTGGCGTCTTGTAAATAACTCGTAAGTTATGGAAAATGGTATTATAAGAAAGTCGTTAAATTAACCAGAAGCTTAAGCTAGAATTTTGTAAATATTGCTGGTGATATTATTTAGCAATCAAGTAGATAGCCCATCTAGCGAGTGGCATCTATCGCCTGTGATAATAATAAAATTTGACACAAACTATTATTAATATTAAATAATTTTGTACACTTTTGTAAAGTAGGTATTTAATCTCTGTAATCTTGATTGTTTTCTAAGAATTCCTTATTAATTTTAAGTTTACCGTTAAACCATTAAAGTGATGGTCACTTTTCTATTTAAGGCTGAGAGCTATCTGCGCTCGCCAATTGCCCGGTGAAGCTGTAAAGGCCATCTGCGGCCAACAGCAGTAGTCAGTTCGAAAAAAAGGCCATTTTTTAATTATTAAAAAAATCATCAATTTATGTTTTTTGTCGCCATCCTTAAAATGGGGTGATGGGGATTTCAATGAAATTTTGACCAATATTATGTTTGAACCAATGTGTTTTCGAATTTTCGAAATTATATGTACGTTATGAGACGCGCTTACGGCGAAGGAAAACATAGTGAGGAAACCTGCGTACGCCTGCGAAAAGATTTAAAGGTTGTCCGTGAAGTCGTCCAACCCGCATTGGGCCCGCGTGGAGGACTAAGGCCTAATCACCCTACACGGGTAACCTCGTGTCCCTCAGTGGGGACGTCTAAGGAGTTGATAATGATGACCAAAATTACAGTAGGACTGTAAAGTGTCCTAATGGAGTCGTAATGTCAAGTTAGTGGAAATGAGGCATAGGTTCTCCACTTTCCCTATTCACTTTCAAAGAACTACCTTTGGCAAGTACCTGAAGGACGTTTTATACGCAGTCTCACTCCGGAACTTGTCTCCTTAAATAACTGCCAAAAACCGATATTTTGATTTTTGATATGAATTGGTAAATCTCTTTTGTATAAAATGGACCGATGTCGATGTACAGAGTATGCTGAAGCTGTTAAAGGTTAAGGTTTTATACAGTGGGCACTCATCTCTCATGTAATGGACAAATTTGATAGAAGTGCACTATTGCCATTTACGTATAAAAAATACATGAAATAAATAAATTTATAATAAAGTATCATAGACGTATAAAAAATACGCACGGACTGCTAATACATACTGTGTCCCCAAAGTGACAGTTGCTGTCAATGATGTAATTTGCCAAAATAATTTTAGTGTTTTAAACTAAAAATAATATGTAATCGAATTGTTCATTTACCTATGATATGTAATTCCTGGATTATTTTCCAGTTTACTGTGGTTTATGCACATTTCAAAACACAAGCCAAGCTCTTTTCATTTAGATTTTTTTCCTAACATAATCTGTGAATCTGTTGACAGATGCCGTCAAATGACTTAAATTTTGCGGTTTTCCATACAACAACTGGCCGGATTTTGACATACTCTTGATGTTGTCCGTATTTTTATACATCCATGAATAGTATGTATTTTTATAAGTCTGTGACTATTGCTTATAATACTTCTAATGAGAAAAAACCCTCTGAAACTTATAACTGCCTCCGTGGTCTAGTGTGCACAGCGTTCGGCTGCATAACCAGGAGTTTGTGGGTTCGAATCCCGCGGCGAAACGTAACTTTGTGCGACTTTACCTAGTTTAGTTAGGACATTGCAGCCTGAATCACCTGATTGACCGAAAAGAAAGATGATTGTGTGCTTTGGAGGGCACCTTAAGCTACACACACTCTTACGATGGGATTCGTTAATACCCACTTATCTGCAATGGGCCCGCGTGGCGGGTTTCGGCCTAATCTCCCCATAGCTATGCTGTACGTGAAGGCCTGTGCCTTCAATGGGCTGGTTCTAGAACCAGCCTATGCTGATGATGATGAAATGAAATTTAGCTTTCAGTCGCAGATTTAGGATCCGCTACCAAGAAGTCTACCAATTATCATTAATGTGTGATTCCGAACTGTAACCTCGTTCTTAAAGTCGACCTTTCATTTTCTATAGGTACCGGCTACATGACGGTATGGGTCAAAAACAGCATAAATCTCACAGATATGAGGACATCTAAGCCAAGAGCTTTGAAAATCCTGGAAGAACATGAGCGGCCGGAGAACAAACTTCCGAAGGAGATCCGCAAGATTGAGCAAATGTGGTATCCATTCATGAGTCCGTATATTTTGAAGAATTAAAATAATTTTATTGTATAATTAATACTTTTTTGTATTTTTTTTTAAATTAATTATTATTTTTTCGAATAAATTAATTTATTTTTAGAGGAAACGAAATATATTCGGTATATCCATATAAATGTCTTTAATAGAAATTGACTTTTGGGATGTAGTTTTGTTTTAATATTGATATTGTGTTTCTCTGTTTTAATTATATTTTATTTTTGTGAAATAAAATTAGTATTTGATGTCGCTTATACATTTTTGCTTTATTGTTACTAGTATAACTTATTACTTGTAATAATTATACAAATTCGGCAAAAATATTTTTATTAACATAACAGTCCACACCAATGAGCCACTGAAGATCTAAACTAAAACGAAATCAAATACTTCATTAGCAATGATTTCCCTATTTATTTGCACATCCCATAGAAAGTTGTTTAAAAAAAAATTAAAATAATTACCAAAAAAAAATTCAAAGATTTCCCTATTCATTTGCTCTGTACCTATACTCAAGAATCGATTGTTCCAACACTACTCATATTTATACTGCAAAGGCTACAGACAAATGTAATCAGTAATCTATTCCCATATTACCAAATCATGACAAAACTACGTCATAAAAACTAAAGTGTGAGCATATCGACGATCACCTTTGTGAGTCGGCGGCTTCTCTTATTACAAGCGTCTCGGTATCAACCGCTTTTTATATTCAAATTAATTAATAGTAAAACGAAATAAAGTTTACGACATAAAATTGTAACACAGTTGTAAACATCGAACTAGAAAATCAAATGTGATGTTTCGGATACATCTGATGAATGTGATAGTTGTCATTAGTGTGGATACGCTGCTGTTAGATTTGATGTAGTCTCGATATTGGGTTTTAGGAATATTTAAATGGGTGTTTTATAAGTACAAATTGCGTCGAATAAAAATTAAACTGTCTACCAAAAAAGGAAGATAAGACTTTAGCTTTCGTGTTATTCTAAAGACAAAATAAAGACGCAAATATGCTAAGATTGATTTTGTTATGTGTTGAATACGTTAGCAGTTTTCACGATAATTAGATCCTTAACTATAATCTCAATCAAATAAATTAGGAAAATATTGTCAGATGCCTGCTCGCGGTATTTAACAGTTATTATGAGGCTAATCATGACCCTCTTGAATTTTTCTGTAGATAACTTCATGGGTAACTTAGACTTTAACATTACGAAATTAAGAAAACTTTTGGATTACTAGTGGTAAACGTGGGTTACCGAGTTGCCAAATTGAAGTAGGCTTGGGCCGGACATATGTACCGGAGAAACAAAGAGCGATAGAGTAAGCGAGTTCTGGTTTTGACACCCCGGATAGCCAGCAGAGAAAGTGTAGGCAGACCACCAGCCCGATGGTCTGATGATATCAAGGAAATCTTAGACCCTGTCTGGAGAAAGGAGACGGACAACCGTTCCGGGTAGAGGAAAGTTGAAGAGGCGTATGCCCAACGCAGGGCGTAAACATACTGAAGAAAAATAATGGATTACTCGATGGTGCATTAATTATTTTTTCTCTTTTAATATCAATTTACTATAATTAGCTCACAAAGGGATGTCTATATCACCTTTCGATAACAAAATGTGGTCAGTCAATAAGTTAAATTTGGCGTCAAATCCCGTCACCTATTTGAACTTTGTGACGCGATCGTCACATGGTTAACTGAGTTAAGGTTGTCTATGACGTAGAATTTAAACGCACGTAGTTGGGTAACATGGTGAGGAATATACAGGGATACATTACTGAGACCACTGAAAAAAAAAAAATTTTTTTTCTGCTTTACTATGTAATGGTACTTTCTGTAGCTAAAAGAGAACATAATCAGAGAACTCATAATAAAATCCAATGCTTAGATAATCAATAAACTAACTAGATGCACAATCACAAAGAAATGTCAACAAAAACTGGCTGAACCGCACCACACATACGTGTAGTTTTTGTTATATTAATAAATAATAATAATAAATATCCACTGACATTCACACAGCGCCATCTAGCCCCAAGTTAAGCGTTAAGCCTGTATTATGGGTACTAAACAACGGATAAACATACATATATACATTTTTTTTTTTGTAAATACATACATATTATACATAGAAAACACCCAGACCATTACAAAAGACATGTTCATGCACACAAATGTTTGTACTGCCCGGGAATCGAACCGACCTCTCAACCGCAACACCAAATGGGTCGTCAAATAATATTAATAATATTATAATATAAAGTTTTTGCTACAGTGCCCTCATCCCGAAACACAAAAGCGCTAAACACTCCTGTTGCACGGGACGATGCCTGGCACTGCGTTGGTACATAGATGACTCAGTATCGAGTCTATACGTTAAATACCTATCAAAAAGAATAATTCTACCCCATTAATCAATTTCGATAAGGTTGTAACCCTACGCGTGATAGATACGTCGAGATAGCTACGGATGTCCCAACAGTATCCCATTAATACGGTGGAATCTAACCTGCTCCGAAAAACTTATCTGGTCAATTTATTTAAACAGAATGGTTGGGTCCCTTAAAAATTTATTAACCAAGCAAGATATTCGGAGTTACTTATTTATGCATCTTGGATACTTATATCTAACTTATATTCACACAGCACCTCCTGTAATATGGGTACTAAACAACGGATAAACATACTCATATACTGTTTTTTGTAAATACATAAGTGCATATCATATATGGATAACAAGCTAATACCACTTTAATATTTAATCAGTTATCTATTACAAAGGAATAAATAAAGAAATACAGTTGCTAACTCGAGATTTTAAGTTACAGTAGGTATCCAGAATTTTCATTATCTGTAAAACCTTTTAGCCTGAAACATTTAAAACAAAATTATAACTTTTATGGCTTCAAAAATTGAAGTGTTCGTGCAAACGAACTTGAACACGGTCTTTTTCTTCACAGATTTGGTTGGTAAG
>PQWD01006946.1:95717-131632 GCA_019425675.1 Leucinodes orbonalis | reverse complement strand
TTATGGAAGTGAATCGGCGTATCAAAAAATATTACGTAACTATTACCATAATGTCATACGACAAAATACTTAAATTACCGCGCCGGTCACGCCAAAGAACTGCCAGCAATACCGTAGAGAAAGCGCGAATCCGTTACTAAAACAGGGATTTCTTTAAAAGGGTTCTGTAGGTATAGCTTGATTTATTATAAGAACAATAAACAAATGAAATGATATTTATATATAAAAGTTAAAGTATAAATTAGATACGTTTCAATTATTGATCATCAACGCATTTCTATGCCATTTGAATTGCAAATGCACATGGCGAAGCGGTGTCATTTTAAGCGTACACGTGGTTCCTTACCCCTTAGTATAAGGAAAAAAGTGTGTATGTATTTCTATAAATAATTAAATTGGTAATCAATTGCAATCAAGTAAGTAGTTACTAAATGATTTTCCTACTTTATCGAGACTTCAAAACTACAAGTTTAGTTTGTTACATAGTTTAACATTTTGTTTAACAACAACCGCGGATCCCCTATATAAAAAACTACAGCGACAAGAAAGCTCAGTTAATTTCAAACCTTTTATCATTAATAACGAAAGCTAAAATATGATTTTCCAAGGTTACATGTATCAGAACAATCTACAAAGGGGTGTTTTGGATAAAAAAACATTCGCATTTAAGCCGGTTCCCTAGTGCGTGTCATTAATAATTTGTGCATATTTTACAGTTAATAATATGTTTTTATGGTGACGCTTCATAAGCTTTACTTGGGGTGGTTTAGTTTACGAATATCGTTTGAAAACTCACGACTTACTTATGCTTTGATTTCAGGGTCAGATAGTTGTTTTTTTTTTAAGTTAGCTAATACAACCTGCCTGGCTAACTGTGTACACCAGCAACCTCAAGAAATGTATTCTATTAAACGATTTAACTCTAATTATATTAAAAAAGCTTAGTCTTGTTCGCACAATATGAGTGTATCCCGCCGCAATTCGCAAATTTAAGAATCTTGACTCTTCCATTGAAGGGTGTCGGTGGATCGCGTTAATCAATTCAGTTCCATCTAGGAATATATAGGCACCTTCTCTCTCTTTAACTTACAAAAAACATGCCCATTGTGCGCCAGATATTCTGGTTTTCTGCTTTTCTTATAGAGCCTCCACCTTCGCAAGTCATCGGTCCATAGGGCCGGAGGGCGTCCGTTATATTATAAGTATTTGAGTACCACTATGGAATACATATATGAAGCTACTGTGTTTTCCAAACTCCGAGAGCAGGCAAACGTTCAAACAATAAACACATCTAGCGTTTCATGGCTCAAAATAAAAGTAAAAAGCTAGGCCAAGTTTCCACATAACTTTATATCATCTAGCAATCCAAAAACGTCTCTTCAAATCGATTGCATTTAAATTCAAAAAAGAAAAAAATGTGCTAATTAAATACGTATAAGGACAAAAGCCCTCTATCGGTTCCAGAACACCATATAAGAGATATATCGCATTATAACGCTAACATGTCACCAAGACCACACTAAGATATCTTAACCCGAAGACAGAGTTAAATTTACGCTTTGGAAAAAAAAAAACAACCGACAATCGAAAGGGTTCCGTCCAGTTTGAATTCTTACTGATTGTATTGTGTGCTGAGTGACGATTATGTTATGTGGAATTTAAACTCCTTATTAAAATACGTATTGTGGCGTGTAACTAATTTTTTCGCGTGGTCAAATGTTGTGTGGTTTACAGGTATGGAACAGAAAGAGGTAATGGTTTTTATTGTTGAGTGTTTGTGTTTAATAATTATGTATTACTCTTAATGATTAATTAAAATAAATAATTCTGTAAATATAGAATAACGATCATTTATGTTGGTGCCATAAACAAATGTAAACTCAGCCAAATAATCATTTATTCATGATCAATATATTAATTGAAGTATTCACATTTTTGCAACCATGTTTTTTAATATTCGTAATTAAAAATGACCGCCAAGTATGATTATTTGTAAGTAATATTCAATTCAATCCGATTAATAAAATAATATGCATTTTGTGGAAAATACAATTTCAAATAAAAACACCGCCACTAAATAAAGTTCGAATTTTAAAAGAAAATGGTAACCAAAAGATACCAAACTCATAAGGTTGATTCCGATGGGTGGTTCTTAAAAAACAATTCGAATCACAAACAAATCCACCGGCAGAAATTACGATCGAATTTCAAAAGAAAATGGAAACCCGTCATGTGGTGGCTGTTCTTAAAAACAATTTGAAAGAAAATGGGAAACCGTCATCCTCAAAGATCCCAAACTCACAAGCCGATTCCGGTGGCTGGCTCTTAAAAACAAACTAGTGCGGTGAATACATTAGCATAAGCGGGCGGACCCCCCACGGCGGCGTTCAATTAAGTCACTTGTCTCTTCGCGCTCCCGCGTTGCCACCGCCCTTATCTCGATTCAGACGCCGACATTATTTTCTGCCCGGGTTTTGCGAGAGCCTTTTAATTTGGCGAGTAATTTTATGCCGTGGGTGTCAACCTTCTCGAGGCGCGGATACGTTTTCTTCCTGATACTCCATAGATTTGGATCTAGGAATAAATTGCTTATTTGAGAATGAATTCCAAGTTTCTAGTGATGGAAATTGTTTAATGAGACAATAATAATCAACTGTTCGCTAGATGCTAACATATTACGATTCTTAGTCTTATCATTCAGCTTTAAACTTTCATCATCATCAACGTCATTGCAGCCTACATGCATATGACTGCATTAGAATAGAGGTTTCCACTTAGACTACTAGGTGGTAGACTCGGTACTAAGTCGTCTAGATATGTACCGGAGTGCCAAATATCGTCCCGTCAAATACAAGTGTTTTGCACTTCTGTGTTAAGGGATGAGGGTACTGTAGCTAGTAAAATCCCGATTATAAGAGACCTAACATCTTTTTTTCTCGGGTGACGTGCGCAGTGCGGCATTGATGGAGTATAATAACTGTTTATCAGTTGTTAGTCTTATTCAGTACAGGTCTGTCATGGTCAGGCGTATCACTTACCACCAGTGAGCGTCCTAACCGTCCTGTACTCATTATTATATATAAAAAACGTGAACCAATCCTTGGCAATTGAAATTCATCAGCTACACACCTATGGCTTATGTGTAAACACAGTGTATTATTAAGCAATCCCTACTTGCTATGGCAAAAGAAATTAATTGGATTAAGGTTTCCAAATTAACGATTTGAATCATCGTTTATCCCTTTTGGAAACCTTTACCTACAAAAATATTATACAGCTTAGTTTATTTTGTTCATTCGTATCTATTTTTTGAGAATTCTTACGTTTTTCAAGAACTGATGTAAATCCGTATTTAATTTTGCATTAGCAGAAACAAACAGGTTTTTGAATGTTATATAAAATAACAAAAAAAAACTCGTATCACAACACTTAAAGCCTAGACTTGTTTTGTGCTGAATCTTGACGTTTTTCGACGTTCTTATTTAGGTCTATATTTAGGCAGGCAAAGAAGCAATCGATCCAAGTGATGGTAAATGTAAGTAACTCTAAAGGAACTTCTTAAAAGGGGAGAGGAAAAATTAGTAGGTTGGGTATTTTTGGGCCACGTAGGCCATGCAAATTTGTAGGTGTGAACCAGTACCGGCCCTTTACTTTTCGAAAGCCAGGATTCCAGACACAACAGAAAAGCTATTGTTACTGACGCCTTTAGGAGTCATTGGTGTCCAAAGGGTTAATAAAATCCGCGACCAACAGATAAACGTGCCTCCCGAACTCTAAATATTTTGTTTTGGTCACATATCCGATAACAGACTATTACTTAACTAGCGCCACCCTCCAACTTCGAGACATTAAATAAAAATTAAATATAAACGAGACTGCATCGCTAATATTGATTTCATTAAGTTAGCTCAATTCCCTCCTTTATTAGACATTATTCAAAATACGCTTCGTCAATTTATTAAAAGTTTAAAATATCAACGTTATCTAGCCTACAAATCAGCTCAACAAAGCTCTTAAACTTAATGATGCTATTTGCTAAAATTACAATGAAAAGCAATGGTACAGTGCCTTTATATAATGCCGCATTGACCGCAGGAGTATATCTTCATTAAGCGTTTATACCGCAAATAAAATCGGTATTGGGAGTACGGGGACAAAACACGACCGCCTCTCACACCGTACTGAGCAGCTACTATGACCCAAAACGTATTGAAGGAAGTTGTTCGATGAACATAGTTAATTATTGTCAATGGTATAATTCGTCAGTCGTTTCCGCCTAACTTCGTCCCTTCTGGTGAAGAATGGGATTAAAAAAATAGAATATTTCCAATATAGTGTTAGCTTAATTTGTGTCATTTCAAGCTTTTTAAAAACTGCTTTAAATTCGTAAATCATAAGAGTTGTTTTACCTATATATTCATGAAGAAGATCTCATATTGTTAACAATGGTAAATAATTTATAGACTATATGTAATTTTTACTAATAAATAATTAAATAATCCTACGTAGTAATAATTGAAAAATAAAATTAAATGATCTCACGTGCACAAAACGTTATAAAATATACCATTAGGAATCGTTTGGAGGAATTCGATAACTACATCACTTACTGCATGACAGTAATATAAATTAATAACGTCATAAGTCTATGCCAATTCGATTTGTCTAACGTAATCCGTTATAATTGCTAGTTGTCATGGGATGTTGAGCATTCTAAAAAAATAAAGCCACAAAACAAAATAAATAAAATCTTTACAACTTATTTATCAATGCAAGTGTTACCTTTCATTAACTATGCTGTAGTTTAATATATCAGTATCTCATAATGTATTCATATGAACACATTAGCCCAATTTAAACTGTAGTCACATTAAGCCGAAAACTGGATACATAAACTACATAAATAATACACATGCATTATTGGATCACTAAAGCGTAATGGTTGGCTGATTAAAAACTGTAATAGGTACTTAAAACAGTTAACAGATAATATATCTTCATTATGCGGAGTAAGGCTGGAGTTACATTGCATATGCGCTATTGGAACTAAATGTCGCGCTTTTACACCGTAGCGAATGAGCTCGATCCAATGTGTATATATATTTTGGTGTAGTGATATTACTGATTTAACATTTGTTATCTACCGCATACGGGATGCACCGGATAAAGTGTTTACTTTTATAACATTTACTGAAACTTTTGCGATTGGTAGATATTAAATCAACACTAATTTTATGGATTATTTTTTTATTAATTATTATTCTCGCAAGGATCGGTGACTTTACAGTTACTGTGGTCACGAATAGATTACACATTAGCATGAAGAGTTCAGCAAAATGTTTTTAACCCATAAACTGTTTTATGAATTTAATATTTCAGGACTGTCCTGAAATATTAAATTCACAAAGAAACACTTATTGGTAGACTATAATTACTACCAACAATATTATAAGTCATTTTTTAAAAATCTTCTTTACCTAATTTTCTATTCTTACATATATACAAAAAATCTAATTCATTGATATAATTTAGTGAATTAACACAGTGGACATAATGTACATACAGCTTGACAAATGGCGAATTTCAAGTCCCCTGAACTCGTATCAAAATCTCCATAAACGTACGTAAAAATAAACTTCCTATTAAATCTCAAACTGTTACGGCACGGTGTGACAGCGTGTCGTGCATAAAGGGGCGCTCGTCGACACCAAGATAAAGCCGACGACAACGCCTTATTTGCATTCACGCGCCACACAGCGCGCGACCGCCCTGTCTTAGGCATACGAAGCTAATACACGCCGGAAAGCTGGCAAAATAATAAAGCTAGTAATAAAGCCAAATTATGTCATTTTCATAGAGTTAACACACATAGATCAAATAGACTGGAGTGATACCTCACATAACCGGCGAGAAGAAAAAGCAAAGATATCCTAGCTTTAAATATGAAATTAGCATGCATCAGGCAGAAGCTTAATTCATTAGAAGAGTGAAGAGTTTATAATAATTATTACCTCTATATTACCCTGGCTCATTGCATAAACATTTTTATTTATTTTAAACTTTAATGTACACTATATAAAATGTACATAGGCGAACTTTATGCTTTTTATGCTGTCGTCAGCACTCTGTTATAAAGTTGAAGGTGTCCTAGGTGTAGAATTCCATTTCTAACACCAGGGTTATAACAGCTCATCACTTTCCCGGCGAAGCTGGGAAACCATTTGTGCCCATAATCTAAAAGTCCAACCGAAAATACCCAGAGGCGTTTCAGATCGACATCCCTCAATAATTAAGATGTTGACTGGATCAAGAAAAACAACACTTTTATTATTTAATTAATAACATCTCAATGTAGTAATGAATATTCGAAAATCGAATCCTTAATTTTTATAAATCACAAAAAAAGGTATATAAAATGTGCTTCGGTTGATTAATCTGACACCGTGACATCATAGTGTTATAATACCATACAGATCGATAAAAGAAGCTCTTTTGACCTAGCAGACAACAACCCTATAGAATTATTTGAATACTTTAACTTAGTCTTCTTCTTCTAAGCGTGTCGAAGGCAAACACACATTCAAATTTAAGCGTAGGCCGCAAAAGCAGCCATAGTGACAGCATTATCATTAGCTATCACTAAATCCTCCCGCTTGCAGCTGGAAGGGCACGCCGGGCACGATGTCAGATGGGCCATCGTTCGGAAGAACCACAAAAACAATCAATGTCCTCCCCCAAAAAATCTCCATCTAGTCAAATTTTCCTTCCTGAAGCCAGTCAGGAAACACAGCCAGTAGTAAACATTGGCAATAAAAACCCTAATCGACCCAGTATCGTTTCCACTAGCTTTGCAAACCTGAAAAATGTCAACAAAAAGTGCAAACATTCACGAGCTAGAGCAACTCTTTGCGCTAATCAAGCGCATTGCCACCCGCAAAAACCCGCTCATTATTTAGTTTGACACAGGGAAATATAGCGGGCCGATGCATTAGCATTTTCGTGTTACATGAAATACTCACATAATACGCCTCAGTTGCACTCTTAAAATTTTTAACGAGTCGCACACAAAATTTGCATGTGGCGATCCTTTGCGTGATAGCGGAACCGTCTCGTAAAAACGGCACTCATTAACATTCTAATATAGGCTTTTATGGGTTAAAATTTGAGCTTTACCTGAACGCTCAAAGTTATCGAAAAGTGCAGTTGAAGTGAAACAAGAAAATGATCAATTTATCAACATTGATGTTAAAGTGAGCGTCGGTGGCTCAATGGTGTGGACTATTCCTTTCCGATCTGGAGGGCGAAGGTTCAAATCCAGCCACATACCAATGTGTTTTCGTAATTATGCGTACTATATCCGACGCTCTTACGGTGAAGGAAAATATCGTGAGGAAACCTGCGCACGCCTGCGAAGTGATTCAAAGGTTGCGCGTGAAGTCGGCCAATCCGCACTGGGCCTGCGTCGACGACTAAGGCCTATACACCCTTTACGGGTAGGCTCGTCAGGACGTTTAATGAGCGTTTAATGATGATGTTAAAGTAGCACATGGCTCACGTATGTCGTAAAACCGATGGCCGTTGGAGCAGACAAGTTCTGGAGTGCAGACCGCGTCTGTGAAACCGTAGCGTAGGTCGCCCTCCGGCCCGATGGACTGACGACGGCGAAAGGTCGCTGATGGATGGATAAGGAAAGTAGAGAGACCTATGTCCAACAGTGAACTGCGATTTATTGAAGAGATACGTTAACTGCCTCCATTATCAAATTGGTACAGCATTCGGGTTGGATCGCTGCGTAACCCGGGATAGTGGGTTCGAATCCCGCAGTGAAAAAGTCAAATTGTGCGTTTTTTTCTGGTTATGTTAGGACATTGCAGTCTGAATCACCTGATTGTCCGTAAAGAATGACGATTCTGTGTTTCTGAGAGCACATTAAGTGGTCGGTCCTGGCTATGATATTATATTATTATTATTTAGGCACCTGCAGTGGGCCGTTAAAGCAAAAATGTCCACCGAAAAGGGTAAAACAAGCTCTACCACATAGTGGAAGACAAACAAATGTCAACAAATTTATTTCAATAATTACAATACAAAAGTACATTAGTATTCAGTTGAGTTTCCAGAAAGTGTTTAGGATTTGATTGTCTCCCGCAGTACCATAAAAGATTTTATTAATGTTTGCACTATATGGTAGATCTTATTTTTCCCGTTTCAGTGTATATTTTTGGCAGTCGGGTTATTTGTTTATTTTTGCAGACGTTTTAGTTAAATAACTATTTGTTCAGATTGCTTAGAGCACTATATTTTTTATTTTGAAAAAATAACCCCTTTTTTGCTTAATATTTCGTAAACGAAGCCTTGTAGATTTATCCAACGATTTTTATTCGATCTCAACGAATGGGGTACCCATTCGTTGAGATCGAATAAAAAATATTTCAAACTTACAAAATGGCGTTCAAAATCCGCTATTTTTTATTTATATGTATTTAATGCACTCATATGTTAAAATCTGTCAATCCGGCTTTAGGCTGCAACAGGGAACACAAAAATATAAGCTAAGGTATAAAATACGCTTGATAAACATAACCCTCCTGCGGCAGTCGGGTAAAAAAATAGTGAGTTACAGATCCAGGTATGCAGATACCAACAGCAATCACTTACTCAGCTACGATAGACTATGCAGAATAGGTTTTACAAATATCTTATTTGATTGAATTAAAACCATTATTCCTTATATCATTGAGAAATTTCCTTTTAAACAATGGCCTATTATGATCATATTATCAAGCCAGTTATCTACGTATATATACTTCTATGGGCTACATATCACATCAGAGCATTGTGATTGGTTAAATTTACAGCATAAATATGTATACATTTTAATACAGAACCAAGGCAAAAACTAAACTTCTAATTCACCGTCTTAATTCGCAAGTTTAACAAAGGCAATCAAGGTGTCCCAGTTTTATTATATTACGTACTATGAAGTCACGGTACAGTTTTCAAAAGATTATTTTACAGCTTATACTCGTACATTCAAGGGGCTAAGTGACTTTTTGTTGCTGGGATTAATTCGGTAACTCAAGTATGCCAAGTAATGGTAGTGCCACACGCACCTCAAAGTACCGTGAACGTGGGCATGAACACTCTACTGATATTTTTAGGAATGCAGCCTCTCTTCTAAAGATTCAAATATTTTATTTGTCTCTTGTAGAATACTAATGAGGATCTTAGTTTAATAACTTGTTTGTAAAAAATGGTCAATCATTAAGTCACTAAAATTTGACTGTCAATAATTTTAAGTCTATTATTTTTATTTTCGTTTATATAAACCTAATTTCGTCTTGTACATTTGTATGTACAAGAGTACAAGATTAATTTATGCTTGTGCATAGTGTGATAATTTTTCTATTGCTGGATTTCATTAGAAAGTCTTGTTCTACTAATATCCTAAATATTTATCTTCTAAGTTTTACAGTTTCTCGGGAGTGCCTTTTGTGAAGTTTACGCACGTTTCCAAAAGCACGATGACAGAGTCCAAAAAAGACCAAACCAGCGCAGCCGCAGGAACACAATTACCTAATAAGTACGCCATAAAAACAGCATTATGCGACCACCAATACATTAGCGAACATCCTTATTTACGATGGTGTAATCATCGATCGTCCGGGACTCGCTCCCGGCGCGACCAACCTTACCAATTATTCAAACAAGACCAAAGAAGAGCGGTGTAGAAACACTAGTTGATACAAAAGATGTATAGTCATAAAACAGAATATCCTTTTTGGGTCAGTACATATTTCCTTGATTCTCTATGGTATGAGGTTTTCAATACGCTTAATGTTTCTTAATATTAAGCAAGTATAGATTGGAAATAATTTGTTTCCTTAGAACTGAATATCGTTGATGTCGAATCTTAGGATAAATAGAAGTTATTTTGGAAGTGAAAGGAGACTAATAATAATTGATCTGTCTGCAACTGTTAATGTAAAATTTTTGTTTATATCAACCTGAAATAATTTAACAAATCAAAAGAAATAAATGCATTCAACATCAAGTCTTATATATTCTTACTAAAAATATATTTTAGTATTGTGATCAAATCATTAGCACCGTGACAATAGGCACTTCACGTTGTTTACAATGATTCTGTATCTTCACCCCCTATGAACTTATATATTCGGCACACCAATTCATTCCTGCCACTGTCCATTCTTGTCAGGAACAATTCAAACCTTATTTCAAGAGGAATAAGAAGAACAAGTTGAAATATATTTTAACTTAAACAGCCTAAAAATCGTGAGGCCAAGAACAATGGAAGGAGTTTCGGATGAAATTAAGAGTAATAACAATACGGAGGCATGTCGTATCGGTAATTGATATGTAACGACAGAGATTGCAGTGATTTTTTTGAGTATCCACTGGATCGAGTACCTTTATTTTAAAATTAGTTTTTTTATGTTTTTAAGGTGTAATCCATTCATTTTTATCCGCCTCACTCTTGCTTTTACTTGTGAAAAGATTATAGGCTATTATCAAAATTAGCTAGAATCCTCTGATTTTTGTTTTACATTTTTAACTTTGCACTATATCAGTGTATTTCTGACATTTCATGAATAATATAATGATAAAAACTCGCTAATACATTAATACTCGTACAACGGGAACGGATTTAACCATTTAATGACTAAAAACTTCATTTGCATACCCTATTTTATGCAGCAGTGGTTAAAAAGAAAATTGTAAGCAAATCTGAATGGTATGACATAATATTCATCTGATTGACTCGAAAAAGCTGCTGACAAATTTCAAAAGAGGAATGAAAGAGTATTTAGAAAAATATACGTATTATCGTAATCATAATACGTGTAACACCGTTGATCAAATATAATAATACAAGCATGTTTGCTAGCAGTTGAAAAGTATTATCGACAAAAAAATTGAAAATGTTTTGGAGTCATGTGGTTTCCGGACAGGCTTTGTAGCCGGTAGCAGTCGTGAGTCGCTCAGGGCAGATTTCTGGGACCTGACTTGTATTGACTAATCACCGCCTCGATTTGGCTTCGAGCAAACGCTACCTGCGTCCAATTCAATAAGCATTTGAGTAGTTATTTTAAGTACGAAAATGTTTTAAGGAAATTTTAATAGCCCAAGGTGTTCTTTTTTTTTCAAATTCGCAATTAACTATTGATATATTTTTTGTTATAACTTCTTTCATTTGTCTTTCTGCTCATTAAAAGTTACATTTCTGAAATATCGGGGAAAGAGTGTTAGTGAGTATATAAACTTTGAATTTGAGTAACAAAATAACAACAACACACTGAGGTTACATTAGCATAGTTAGTAAAAGTATTTAATTTAAATTCTACAGGGGCCACAAAGAAACAAAACGATGATCATATTAAACTAAATTATCCATTAATAACTCATATAGTTAAGCGTGAACTTATCATTAATCGCAACACCGAAATACTTCCTACCGTAACAGCTGATAATAAGACTGAAGTTTCAATTCGCCGAAAACATGCGTCAAATAGGCCACCCGCTAATGACTGTACTTACAGGTACGCAAATTTTCGGCAGCATCGTCGTATCCACATATCCCGGCGCGTTAATTAAGCGAATTACAGGCCAGCGGGGCGAAGGTGCGAAAATTAGGTGTTAAAACAGTATAAGAGCCCGTTTTGTGGGCTAACACGCGATCCGATTTAATAACTGACGGCACCATCGATAATGTATCAGTAAATAACGCGGTTTCGGCAAAACAATGCGTACTTGCGGACTTATGGAATTTTACGAAAGCACATGTGTTGAAATGTAAAAAAGACTTATTTAGGAATGTACTATAAATATGTAGTAAATGATCACAATATGTTATATTATGTAAGTCATATGTAATGTAATATGATACCGTAGAGCTTCAGTAGATTTTATGGCGGAAAAAGTTTATTTCGAAAGGAGCAGTTTTAAAATGAACAGATAACGAAGCTTGTTTGAACATAATAGTTATTGTAAGTTTTATTTGAACATGACTTTACCATGATACCATTTCTGTGCTTTACTTTGGGTAACATTATAACCGAGACATAATATTTATATAATGTTTATGTTACTCGTTATTTATTAGGTTGATCCGCGACATTCTCTCAACAAGTATCAATACTCTGATGGATATATGGTCTCCCCGCCAATTTGTCGCCACATATGTCATTCATAGGTTCTTTCTACATTCTCTCTTTATTAAGTGAATAAAGCAACTGAAACTTAAATCGATTTCCGTGCAAAATCCTATAGAGACCGTGAAAATTTTTAAAACCGTCGACTGAATATTGGTTTATTTAACGATTTATGCACACAGAAAAGACAAAACACAATAACATGGAAAAGTACGTACAAAGGCACAGCTTATTTCACAATGAAATTTCTTCCAGCTGGCCAAAACAAAAAAGAAACAAAGTAAGAAAAGTAGGCAAGTGTGTACTAATAATAAAATAAAATATATGAAATATACATATATATTATTTATTATTATATAATAATAAAATACATAACTAAAAAAAATACATATATATGTAAATTTACATGTAGAAAAATATGACAATATAATAATTTAAATAGAAGAAAGATAGAAGTCTTTAACTCGTCTTAAACAAGGAGACACTTGCACTATCGCGAATTGTAGAAGGCAGAGAATTCCACAGTCTGACTGCATGAACAGAGAAAGAATACGAGAAGAAATCAGACTTATGTGCTGGAAATTTAAGAAGAGACCTTAAGTGGGACCTACAAGGATCATCAGGTTGGTGTACAAAAGAAAAACGATTCCTTAGATAGGAGGGATAAGTAGGTTATAGAGGAATTATATAGAAGGCAAAGAATTCGGGTATTCCTACGTTGACGTATTGGGAGCCATTTAAGTTCAGCTCGATAATGTGAAACATGGTCATATTTCTTAAGGCCATAAATGAACCGGATAGATAAATTTTGCAAACGCTCAAGTTTGTTCAATTGTTCCTCAGTAGCATCAAGGCAACAAACATCAGCATAATCTAATAAGGGTTGTATAAGGGACTGGGCTAAAGCTATTCTAGTAACCGTAGGTAAAAAGCTCTGGAGACACTTCAAAGAATGAAAAGTGTAGAATACTTTACGACTGATTTCCTTAACATAAGAACTCCAGTCAAGATGTGAATCAAATATTACTCCCAAATTTTTAGCAGACTCAGTGTATGGTATTGGCACCCCATTAAATGTCACAGGAGAAATAGACGAAATATCTAAAGTGTTACACATGCGCTTACTGCCAATAATCATCGCCTGTGACTTACTTGGATTTACAAGTAACCCAAATGACCGAGCCCAATCACTTACACGACTTAAATCTTCGTTGATGGCTGCTATGGCTATCTCAGTATCAGCTACAGAAAAGTGACGATAGATCTGCAAATCGTCCGCGTAAAGGTGGAAATTGGAACAAAGAAGACGGGGACAGAGTTAATGAAGACAGAAAAGAGCAAAGGAGAAAGTACACCACCCTGGGAACACCCGCACTAAGCTTACACCAATCAGAGAGACTCATCAAGACGAACACGCTGCGAGCGACCCGAAGGTACGAACTGAACCAGGCCAGAGAAGCAGAAGAGAAACAAAACGACTTTAGAATACCAATAAGTATATCGAAGTCTACCGAATTAAAAGCATTACTAAAATCAAGCAAATCCAGTACAGTTAGTGATTTATCTTCCATAGCCCAGCGGATATCATCAGTAACATTTAATAAGGCAGAAACTGTACTGTGACCCGCACGGAAACCAGACTGGAATGGACTAAGAAGGTTGTTGGAAAGTAGAAAAGAAAGAGCTGCCTGTGTACAATGTGCTCAAGAACTTTTGAAAGGAATGGTAAAATTGAAATTGGAAGTAAGGGACTAGCAACTTTAGGCAGAGGAATCACATGGGCAGACTTCCATGCAGAGGGAAAAGTAGATGAGGAAGAGAAAAATTAAACAGATGTGTTAATACAGGAGCAAAACTGTAAGGATAAGGGTCACCATTTTAGAAGAAAGTTCATCGCTTCCAACCGCAGTAGAGCTGATAGCAACCACTGATTTCTTAACTTCTTCCTCAGACACAGATTGAAATTCAAAGGAAGGACGTTTGTCCTTAGGCAATGCCTGTTTAGGCAAGGGCAATTTTGAAAGATCAAGCAAAGTATTATGTTTAACACTAGGGTCCAAAGTTACAGAGGCCGAGAAAAGTAGCATTAAGCAAACTTATATCAATATCCCTAATTGCTTACAGGAGACCTACCAATGCCTACTGACTTAAGAAATTTCCATGCATCAGGTGAGTTACAATTCAACAATGAGTCATGAAAAAACCGTCTTTTAGCATCTCTACACAGACGACTGCACCGATTCCAAAGCATTTTATAACGCACAAAATCATCATTTGAAAGTCGTCTCCTATATCTGCACTTGGCCCTATCCCTATCACTGAGCACCATGTACTTTTTATTGTCAGCATTGATCCAGGGAGCCGGATTATGTTTAATTTTAACCTTCTAATGGGAGCATGACGGTCAAATAAGTCAAGGATAAAACTAGTCATACTTTGACCTACCATATTATTTATGCAGGTGCCATTAACTACAAGAGACCAATCAATGTGACTTGCCTCGCGTAATAACTCATTTATATCAATTCTAGAATAACTACGAAGACAAGCAAATCGCGGCTTTTGCTTGGCGTGCGCAGGCGATAGGCTAGATAGGTCAGGTCATGATATGAAAAAGGCGCTTTAAGTTGACCGTGAGTGGAAAGATGTTCAGGAGAAGAAATAATCATTAAGTCGAGCAAAGAACTTGCTTTTGTACAGTCTCTCTCTCTCTCTCTTCAACCTATCGCAGTCCACTGCTGGACATAGGTCTCCCCCATTTTGCGCCAGATATCCCGGTCCTCCGCTTTTCTCATCCAGCTCCCACCAGCGACCTTCCGCAAGTCGTCGGTCCATCGGGCCGGAGGGCGTCCTACGCTACGCTTGCCAAGACGCGGCCTCCACTCTAGAACTCGTCTGCTCCAACGGCCATCGGTTCTACGACATACGTGACCAGCCCACTGCCACTTCAACTTGCTGATCCGGCGGGCTATGTCGGTAACTTTAGTTCTCTTGCGGATTAAATCATTTCTGATCTTATCCCCAAGAGAGACTCCAAGCATAGCTCGCTCCATTGCGCGTTGAGTGACTTTGAACTTGTGAACCAATCCCGCAGTCAGTGTCCATGTCTCAGCTGCGTATGTTAGCACGGGTAGGACGCATTGCTCAAAGACTTTCGTCTTTAAGCATTGCGGAATAGTTGACGTTAAGACATGACGTAGCTTACCGAATGCCGCCCAGCCCAACTGAACCCTCCTACTAGCCTCCTTCTCGAAGTTATGCCGGCCAAGTTGGATGGTTTGGCCCAGGTAGATATACTCCTGCACAACCTCGAGACGGACGCCATCGACGCATATCGGTTGTGGCATGATACGACTGTTGAACATGACTTTTGTCTTGTCCAAATTCATGCCAAGCCCAACTCGTCGGGAGGATTCATTTAGGCTGTTCAGCATCTCCGCAAGCTCTTCCGATGACTCTGCCACGATGACGATATCGTCAGCAAAACGAAGATGAGAAATAAACTCTCCATTGACGTTGACGCCTCGAAATACCCAAAAACTGAACATTTGTACAATAGTTATAAAATATAAAGATTTATTTTATAATCGGATGGGCGTACTTGCATATTTGTATAAGGATTCTCAAAAGACAGAAATTAGGCAATGAGCACTAAAGATTTATGTGTACCCATTTTATTGCTTCTCTGAAAGTAGAAACGAAATGAAGATGGCATTAGAAACTAATATTGACTCAATAACTATAATAATAACTATAAAACTACCTCTTGTTAAATTGGATATTAGCAGCTTTAACGATAAAATTCACACTCCAAAATTAGAGCCTTAAACGTATGCTCTACATAATTTCATTTGGAGATGTGAATGGTAGAAAGTTATAAGTTTAGCCATAAATTAGACATGACATTAAATAAGCACGTAACTGCGCAATTACAAAGTTAGTTGAGCACGTAGTTTTGTTACAGTGAACTCAAAAACTTTTCTTCAATCAATAATCATGTGCTGACTAATACTACTGATCAATGGATCTTCTCTCTCTCTCTTCAACCTATCGCAGTCCACTGCTGGACATAGGTCTCCCCCATTTTGCGCCAGATATCCCGGTCCTCCGCTTTTCTCATCCAGCTCCCACCAGCGACCTTCCGCAAGTCGTCGGTCTATCGGGCCGGAGAGCGTCCTACGCTACGCTTGCCAAGACGCGGTCTCCACTTCAGAACTCGTCTGCTCCAACGGCCATCGGTTCTACGACATACGTGACCAGCCCACTGCCACTTCAACTTGCTGATCCGGCGGGCTATGTCGGTAACTTTAGTTCTCTTGCGGATTAAATCATTTCTGATCTTATCCCTAAGAGAGATGGATCCCAATGGATCTTGTGATATGAAAATTAATGCTTATTTTTAAATTAATAAAATTTAGGCAACATTTTATTTAATGAATACGTTAGTTACAAAGCTAGCTATTCACATGGTATTTCAATGGTAACTATTGCTTAGGTATTATCTAATGACGGCCCATTTGGTGTTGCGGTTGAGACGTCGGCTGCAATACCAAGGGTTCCGGGTTCGTTCCCCGGCAGTACAAACATTTGTGTGCATGAACATGTCTGTTTGTAATGGTCTGGGTGTTTTCTATGTATAATATGTATGTATTTACAAAGAAAAAATTGTATATAAGTATGTTTATCCGTTGTTTAGTAGCCATAATACAGGCTTCCGCTTAACTTGGGGCTAGATGGCGCTGTGTGGATGTCAGTGGATATCTATTATTATCTTAAAATATAATAAGGTGTAAATATTTTTGTTCAAAATGTTTGTAACACGGAAGTTACCTTTTTGTTATTTAGGTAGACACAAAGTATTTCACCTGCGAAGTCCCCGTACCCGAGTGAACTCGGGTGTAATGTATGTGATAATCTGCTACTTAAGTTACATCGTAAAGTTTTATCAAAATCCAATTGCTATTGTGCATAAACGAGTAACAAACAAACACCCACATACATCATCATTAGCTCATTATACGTCCTCACAGAGGGGCACGAGCCTACCCGTAAAGAGTGTATATTGCCTTTGTCGTTCGGCTGCAACACCAAGGGTTCCGGGTTCAATCCCCGGGCAGTACAAACATTTGTGTGCATGAACATGTCTGTTTGTAATGGTCTGGGTGTTTTCTATGTATGATATGTATGTATTTACGAAAAAAAATATGTATTTATGTATATTTATCCGTTGTTTAGTACCCATAAAACAGGCTTCACGCTTAACTTGGGGCTAGATGGCGCTGTGTCAATGTCAATGGATATTTATTTATTTATTTATTTGTCGTCCATGCGTGTCCATTGCGAGTTGGCCGACTTCACGCACAACCTTTGAATTTCTTCGTAGGCGTGCGTAGTCCTCACGATGTTTCCTTCGCCGTAAGAGCGTCGGATAAACTTAAATCGAATTTCCAAAATTCGAAAACACATTAGTACGTAGCGGGATTTGAACCAGTGAGCCTCCGTCAATTCATAAGATTGATCTAAGAAAAATCTCCAAAACATAAGTGAAACGTGTGTGTAAACTATGTAATTTAGACAGTTTTGGTTCCCGCCTATTGTCGTATACAATAGTTATAATTACAAACAGATAGTAACTTATATGAGAAACGGTGTGGGAATATGCAATATAAAGTTAAAAAGAGTGACTATCGAGTTTCATGCCGGCTCTTCTCGAAGATCCTACTTATACCAAACCATGGTATATAGAGCTCTCAAAAATCAGAAGATACTCAGCTATTTTTAATGCTGTATGTTTAAAGTATAATACTTTTGAAATTAAGGCAGCATATAAACGAGCCGCTAGTCGCTTATGAGTTACTACCATGGAGATTTTGAAAATAAAAACAGCGAAACTAAACCTTCAGCCGTTGTATCAAAACTACACACTTTTGTAGGAAGCAAAGTCAAAGACAATAGTAAATCCCACGAAGTGGAGATACCGTGACGGATTCGCTAGTTCAAACTGTTGCTGTAGAGTTTATAAAAATTACACACGTTTTATAATAGACGTAACCATACGTTATTATAAGCGTTCCGTAGACAAATGGGAAAAAAGGAACCCTTATAAATTGACCGTCCATCCGTCCGTATGTCACAACCACTTCTCTTCGAAACTATAAGAACTATATTGTTGAAACTTGGTGAGTATATACATATTGTGAAACTTGCTGCTACGGAACCCTTTATGTGCAAGTCCGACTCGCACTTGGTCAATTTCTTAAAATAAACAGGTGAGCATTTTGAGGGAATCTCATCTGGTAATAAGAAAAGATACTTTTACTAGGTAGTGGTAGGTACCACTGCTGTGCTAGTTATGTCCCGTGAAATAGGGGTGTTATGCAGTTCTGTGTTTCGGGATGAAGGCACTGTAGCTAGTGTAATTACCGGGTAAAAGAACCTAACATCTGTTGCCTCAGATGTCGGATGCAGTGCGCCGCTAATGGAGAATAATCAAAAACCAACAATCTATCAGTTGGTCTCCATCAAAGCCACCTTGTCATATTCAGGCGTATCACTTAGCATCGGTTGAGCATCTTGACCCTCCTGTACACTAGCTAACATAGAAGCTGCCAGAATACCAATACGATTGTCAATCGTACTATTTTGAAAGCAGTTTCGAAATTGTACAAATGGTTTGCGAGTCAAAAACTGAACAGAGGAAAAACATACGAAAAATCAGAAACAAAGTTTAAGTGCTGGATATCAGGGCATATAATGCAACCGATTTCCAATGAGAGAAAGGTGTATTGCGGAAGAAGGATGTAGAACTGAAGGACGTTCCTTCGAGTGGACTGATTACTTAGTAACAAATGCCCGATGGAATAACTGCTAGGAATTGGTCACGTAAGTCTTTGTGGATTTGAACTCCTTAGGTTTTTATGTTTAAGGAAATCCATACTATTTTTTAAATGTGAAAGTGTGTGAATCCGGCGTTCACGACAAAACGGTTAAGATTAATTATATGCAAACTTTTTATCTTATTCTTTACTACCACTTCCCTAAAATGAGGAGTGGAAGTTTGTATGAAGCATTCAGGAATTTTTGGCATACGGACGGGTGATATTTGCCACTACCAAAAAAAATTTTACATAATTTTTCAGAAATCTGCGACCGACGACCGACCGATATGATTATTATAATAACCAGGAAATGGAAACCGAACCCCGAACTTAAAGCGAGCGATGCTGTAGGAAAAAGCCAGTGACTGTTTTTAGCTTAACAAATTGTTATCTTTGGTTGCGTAATACAGACACAAAAATCATCATTATCAGCCTATAACATCATAATATTCATAATGCATGGCACAGGCCTACTCCTATCGCATAGCTATGGAGAATCGGACCTAATGTGGGTTGATATGTATTAATAACTACGTGTACCATCCTAAGATAGTAGCCGGGCCGTTAACGTACCCTCCAAAGCACGGAATCGTCTTTCCTTAAAGACAATCAGGTCATTTAGCTAACAATGTCCTAGACCTTCAAGAAAAGAGCGTACTCCTGTTTAAAGGCGAGTAACGTATCTTGTAGCTCCCTTGCGAAAGGTCGCTGGTGGAGGCTGGATGAGACAAGCGGAGACCGGGATATCTGGCACAAATTCAATATTCTCCACCATTCGCAATAAAATACCAAACCTTATTTTCATAAAAGTGCACTTTATTTTACATGTCGTTTCATTGATCACTTTTGTTTATTTGCAATATTGTATTTTTAATTACACTGAAACCAATAAATATTAGGTCAATTGATGATAGTGAGCAATGACGTCACGTTTCAATAATCTCATACAAAATATATGGAAATCGTTCCTTTTTGACAGTTCATAAAAAGTGCGTCAACGATTAGTGGTGTTAAATACCAATTGGACGAGACCTAAGTCTAGTAGTGGAATGCGATAGGTTGAATAGAGATATAATATTTATATCAGTTGTTTAGTACCTGTAATACAAGCTTCACGCCTAACTAGGGGCTCTAGCCCATCTATGGCACTTTGTGGATGTCAGTGGATATTATATAATTATTATCCATGGGCGGCAGTATTCACTTTCTGATGAAAGTGATCAGTCAGCTTGTTTCCCCCCTAACATAAAAAAAAACAAACTGCAAAAATTACAAAATGATTTTCATTGTGGTTTCTTTCAAATAAATTTTTTTTTATATACTGTTTACAATGTTAGTGAGAAAGGGTTTTTTCCTTAAATAGTGAATCCTTTGAAAATGCGAAGGAAACATAAATCTTTTAAGGAAAAATGTTCTTTTTTATTGAATCAGAAAACAATACAACCAAATAAATATCCACTGACTGGTACATGATATTGTAGCCATTATTGAGTAATTATTAATACCCAG
The DNA here is from genome assembly GCA_019425675.1 of Leucinodes orbonalis. Taxonomy (NCBI): domain Eukaryota; kingdom Metazoa; phylum Arthropoda; class Insecta; order Lepidoptera; family Crambidae; genus Leucinodes; species Leucinodes orbonalis. The sequence continues at coordinate 111,072 of PQWD01006946.1, read as the reverse complement.
TCGGTAAATATATACTTAACGTTCGCTATTTTAACTTAAATTTTGTAAAGGAAATACCGCTAGTCGAGAAAAATACCTATATTCCTTTAAAAGAAATTCGGCAACAGTTTTGAAAAATACTAAGAATAATAAGAAATCGCATGATTATAAAATAGAACCTATTTTATTTTATTATTCGAATCTTATTTGAAAATGTATGTTTTTCTGTGATCTTAATTAATCAAATTAAAGGTATAACTTTAAGTTAGGTTTCTCGAGAAACATAAATATTTCATTTTTAATTAATATCCTAAATCTAAAAGTATAGACAAAATTAGTCATTTCAGCTTTACACATAGATTTGTGTAACAGAAGTTTTGCCACTCATTGGAATGTAATTTTTAAAATTTCCTCTTTTCTAACGTAACAGGTTTTTTTTTTCAAATTGGAAAAGGATGTAATAAGATACGTATTCAACTATACATAAATAATATTAAGTAGTCCTTTAATTCATCAAGACAAGTTTAATTTATTTGCTTTGACCTACTCGTATATATCCGTAGTTTCCGATTGAATTTAATCTAATACGTAAAGAAAGCTGATAAAACATTGCGTGATGTAGAGATAGTGACGGATGAGCTTTAGACTGCGTTGATGTCTTTTATTGCGTTACTGAAACATTATGTCTAAAAAATTTATAAATCTTTTATCTTAAAATTGAGTAATCGTTTTTTTAATGTATGATAATAAGTAACTTACCTATGTGCAAAAACAGCGGCAAATTCAGAATGAGACTATTTCGAAATTTGCATTTATTGACATTATTTTAATCGGAACAATCCATTTACACTTAGAAGTTTTTATATAGTTTTATAGTTTACGTCCACGATAACAAAAAAGTTCGAACACCAGGGAGATTTATTTCTTTTATTAATTAAAAAGTTCAGTAGCGTCACACTGCACTAATGAAAAAAACTAATAAGCCGTAGCGCGCCGAAACCGAATTCGAATTTCGAAAGGCGTGCGTTCCGTTCCAAGCGTAAGCCCTTCGCGGTGCGTGGCGCGGTTGTAACGGTCGGAGCGTGTCCGTCCTGCCGGCCCCGCCTACAACGGAACGGTGGGGACGATACACCTCTTAGCTCTTCACACTTCCCTCATACCTACTAGTTCGACCAGCTTAACTTGACCTATGCCTCCCCGCGTTGCTGTGTTGGAACAAGTCGACAGAAGAAGTACATTCAATCTCATGGGAGCTCTTGTATTATTTGTCGTTTATAAACACCGTGTATTCGTTCCGTACATTTGAAATTGAACTTTGCTGTGATGTGATAAGTACCTTTTTGGATAGTAATTGGGTACGGTGAGAATGTTTCTGGTATTTCGCGGGGCGGGAAGCTAAGGACTGTTAAATAGATAAGATTAAACGAATGCACATGTATAGCTATAAAGCTTGAGGACAAGAAATGGGGCTAAGCTCGGCAAAATTGTCAAGTAACCTTTTTGGTTTAATATTCATTAAAATTTTATTTGAGCCTCTGAAAATAGTTGATTCCGTCACCCATTTTTAACATTAGATGGGGATCAAGTATCATAGTACCTAAACCAGCTATGAGTGATTAAAAAAACTAAATATATATAATAAAGTAAAAAATATATTTTGGAACAAAATCGATAAGTGCGTAAATAATATATATTTATTTAGGAATGAAATTTACGAGTGTTCAACGAATTAACACCCATATATTTTCTAATGTTTAGAGCTGTTGGGTTTTATTTAGTATTTGGAGGACTTAGGTATTTCTTAACAGGCTATTGTAGCGTCAATGAAGCACAAGAATGGAAATTCATTTGCTTTATTCCTCTGTAATTTTAATGTTATGAAAAAAGAAATAGGTATCAGCGTGGGTACGTAACTTCTATTTACATACATATAGAGTTCAATACATGGACTCACCACATACATACAGCAAGTATGTATGTGGTGAGTCCATGTATTATATAGTGTATTATGTAGTATATTTCTTCAATAAAATGGGGAGGGATTGGGGTTCCCCACCACGCGGGTCCAATGTTAAATAAAAGTGTTTTACACTTCTGTGTTTCGGGATGAAGTGCCCGTAGCTAGTAAAATTATCGAGTATAAGAAACCTAACAACAGTTGTCTCAGTTGCCAGGCGCAGAGTTTTTTGTCTCCATCAAAGCCGCTCTATCATGGTCAGGCGTATCGCTTACCATCAGGTGAGCGTCTTGACCGCCCTGTACACTTGGTGACATAATAAACTTTCCCCAAGGACTTAAGGCAATCATCTGGCATTTCAGCCAGCCAAACTGGGAAAATCGCACGAAGTAACTTTCATTTTGCACTGTCCCCGTGGAATTGGACCCACAAGTACCAATTTCCTATGGGTAAACATTTTGAATTTCAATTTTCCTAAATATTTACTTGCCCAAACATTACAAAACAACGCACATCCTGACTCGATACTATCAGTGACGAGTATTTTTCCAACGCAAGTAATCGTTGCGAAGTGTGCCCGTCATGGGAGGAACTCTCGCTCCCTTATGTTGTGCCATAATTCATAGGCGGTAGCGATTAGCGATTTTGGATTTTATAATAATGATGAGCGTAAATAAAAGTTGAGTGACATGAAAAAGTATTGATACTGTAAGTGGCGCCGTTCAAAGGATGAAAATGACATACGTACTATGAGAGGTACGAACTATCATGAATTCATGAAGATTTTTAAAAAAACAAAAAGAAACAGTCCCAAGAACCTGAAGCAGTCATAGTATCGATTTAGTCAGATTTCTATTTATGTCATAGTCAAACGACCTGACTGTTTGCCTATTGGCAAGAGATGGTTATATTAAACTAATGAATGCACAACGCTGTCATAGTGTTGTGTGAAATTTGTGACATTAAGATATTGTATTTGATATTCAACTATGTTTTCCGTTGTTACAGGCTAAATGTTACTTGTTTGAGACTAGATGGCACTGTGTGATTGTCAGTAGATATTTATTGTTTTTATTAGATATTAGACGTCCTTCCGTCTCTCTACGATAATCTAATTATCGTGTGGTATAAAATTAATATGGTTTATATAAAAACCGATGCTACCAATTCTCTGTTGTCAAATTTACCCCTAAGTCGCCTCTTAAAGTACGAGTATCTGCGAAAATAGTGGTTATTGTATTCTGCCGTTGTTGTTTTGCAAATAATATTATAAACTCGCTGCCTTCCATGACTCGAGCCAGCCGGTCGGTGTCACCCTGGACAGTTACGGTGTTTAAACCCACACTCATTACGCACCTTTTTCTCGACGAGCATGCCTATTTGCCACGTTTCAGATCTCCGTGATAAACTTTTGTTTAATTACCCAGGGTAAATCAATATAACCCGGCCGGATGAGAAATGCCAACTGGGGCGTATTATATTTGAAATGTTTCTTCTGAACAACCCCTGAAAAAGGAAAACTGCTTAACGTGCCCTCCAAAGCACGAAAGAATCGTTCTTTACAGTCAGGTGTTTCAGCCTGCCATACCCTAAACTGTAATTTTAATGTTATGAAAAAAGAAATAGGTATCAGCGTGGGTACGTAACTTACATACATATAGAGTTCAATACATGGACTCACCACATACATACAGTAAGTATGTATGTGGTGAGTCCATGTATTATATAGTGTATTATGTAGTATATTTCTTCAATAAAATGGGGAGGGATTGGGGTTCCCCACCACGCGGGTCCAATGTTAAATAAAAGTGTTTTACACTTCTGTGTTTCGGGATGAAGTGACCGTAGCTAGTAAAATTATCGAGTATAAGAAACCTAACAACAGTTGTCTCAGTTGCCAGGCGCAGAGTTTTTTGCCATACCCTAAACAAACTGGGAAAAAGGGGACTTTTTCGCCAATATCCTGCAAGAGCATAAGTACTCAGAAGTAGCATTCTCCAAAATATCTCTCCTAGTGCTTTCATGAACTTTCATAACTTAAGTCATGCTGCGTTTTTATAGTCACATGATGATCAATTGATGTTGCTAAGTAACATAAAATCACTTCGAACTATGTGCCTAATCTTAACAGCTTAGCTTGTGCAACAAAATAAAAATAACAGCTTTTTCGTTTTAACATATTCTAGCTAATGTTACGTTAATATAATGGCAGCACGCTTACATAGATAAAACCTATAATCAAGATTTAAAAATCCCCAGATTGCACTTTTCAGGAAACACAGACATCAGCAGTGAGTTTCACTGCTTTGCAGTGCGAATAAATATGATTGTCTTCTTCCATATTGTAAATATGGCCGATAAAAGTAATATATGTTCATTGGAATAACGACCGCCGCGAATATTGTTTCCATGTAATTTGGAATGATTGAAAAAGCCTTCAACTGTTTTATGATGAACAGCTGAGTACTTGATAAAAAAATATTGTGTAAATTTTTAGGCTGAGAGCCATCTGCGCTCCCCTTTTGCCTGGTGAAGCTGTAAAGGCCATCTGCGGCTAACAGCAGTAGTCAGTTCGAGAAAAAAAAATCTTTCTACAAATTGTTTAACTCTTTGTCCTAGTCTCCCTCTTCTGGGGCGTGACAAACACGAACGCTTTCGGTCGCCGGCGTGCAGTCATCCGCGCGCCCACCCTTCAGTGTAGCCGCTAGCTACAACAAAATGATCAGTCCAATTTTTCCAATGGAGTCCCAAGTTACCCGGTTCCAGGTGCTAGCGATTACCACGTGAAGGAGACGGTGTGCCCTCGCCGGCCCTATCTGGGCGACCATCGACGTTTGCACCCGACCGAGCACCCTTCAATTATAGGGGAATTACTGCCCGGTTATTAGAGCACGCACACTTTGGACTTGGGCAAATATTTTGACTTATTTTGAAAATATATTATTGTTAATTATTCCTAATATCATAGAATACCAATTTAGTGTAATGGTTAGACGTCGGTACACCAAGGTTTCCGGGTTCCATCCCCGGGTAGTACAAACATATTGTGCATGAATATGTCTGTGTGTATTGGTCTGGATATCTTTTAATGTATGTAATTAAGATAAAAAAATGTAGTATGTTATCAGTAGTTTAGTACCCGTAACACAAGGTTCACGCTTAACTTGGGCCTAGATGGCGTTGTGTGAATGTCACTGAATATTTATTTAAAATATTGATGTTGTAACTCGTGAGTATCCCAATTTGTTTAATATATTACTGGCTGAATCGATATTACGACTTGCGAACAGTTGCTGGTGAAGGCTGGATCAGAAAAGCGAAGGACCGGGATATCTGGCGCAAAATGGAGAAGACCTATATCCAACAGAGGACTATGATAGCTTGAAAGAGCTTGAATCACCAGATTGTGTGTCAAGCCCTAGGTACCCTCTGCAATCTAAAGATGTTTTTCGTTAACATACTAGGCATTGGGCCCGCGAGACACACCTACACATAATTGGATTAAATATGATTAGATAGGGCTAAAAATATTTTAAAAATTATAATAATGAAACTTTATGATTAAAATGTGTTTGACAAGAATTTATTTCCAACCATGAAAATTTTAAAAAAAATTTAGCACAGTTTTAGAAATTAAAATTTATGTGAACGAAATAAATTACATTAGTTATTGAACTGCGTTAAAATAAAAAGAGATAAAGTTTGGGATAAAATAATTCGATATATGAAAGTTCAAAGTTATCGTGCTCACATTAATTGTGCACGTAAAATTTGAAGAGAAGTCACACGCATCTGCCTTCCGTCTCGAGGTAGCAATTACAACATGAAAATAATATAAAAATACGTTGCCATTTTAACAAGTTTCCTTTGCCACCGCCACTTTTAGGAATTAACATCCAAAAATGACTCAAAATGAGTCATTGTCTTTCAGACTTCGGTTTATGCTGAGGGTTATCAGGATTTATTTTAAGTACACAGCGTACATCGTAAAACACTAATATGAATATATTGGGGGGAACGCAATAACTCTGCGTTTTACTTACTGGAAAATACCAGTATTTAATTCAATTATGTTCAAGGTAAAATAAGACGAATGGTACAAAAAGTTGTTTTTTAACTTCAAGGAAGGAGGCAGGAATAACAACGAGACGGTTCATTTGGCTCTTATTTCGCTGATTATGAAATGCGTCCATCGTGGCCGTTTAAAAACTACGGACGGATTCTCGCTGAGCACAAGAGTGTGTCAAAATTCGATCAGTTTTTGTATAGAAAACAACAAAACATTAAGACATTTGGCGTGCATCTACAGCGTAAAAACTGGCCGAATTTTGACACACTTTTGTTGTCAGCGAGACTCCGACCTTTTATTTTTTATACGTCCGTGGGTACCTGCAGCTATCTTAAGTCCGCCCCCAAGCGCACAGATTATGCCAAAAACATTACTATCGTGGTGTACACCCTAAATCCAGCTGTGGACTGTTGAAGTTACTTTAATAAATTTAAGGTTCAATGGTTTATAGTTAAAGTAACTTTAAATTCAATTCATCAGTTAATTGCTTTTACATACATTCTATAAGGACCATCTCGAGATCTAGGCACAATCAGACAAAGAAAGAGATTTCATATTTACATTTCCAGACTTTTTATCGTTTTTATTAAATGTGCAAAGACAAGTAACTAAGTATTTTTTTAAATAAAAATTAATTTGTTTGTATAACTACAAGAGCAAGAGTATTTACCATAAAAGACATTTCGGATAAATATATTTATTTACCCAAATCATTTCTGTATATATAAAGGTAGATACGCCACCCGTGCCTCAAAAACGAACCGCCGAAGAGAGTACAGTTTGTACTCTTTTGTTTAGGTAAATGTGTTCGAAATTCGAAATATTTGTATGTGTGCTGTCACTGCATTCGGAACACTTTTTCGATTGTTTTATGAGTATATCACGAATCCACACTTTTGTACATCATTGTATGTACCTTAAACTTCATCGAACGCCATGATAAGGCGCCAAAAAGAGACAGCATGACGTGGCCATTGAGTGTAAAAGAGCCGGGTATAATTCTACATACCCAACTCGAAGCGGTGGGCGTGGCCAATAGATAACTTCCTAGCGGTTTCGATTCGAATTCCATTAATGTTTTTATTAACATTTCTATAGAAAAAGCACCGTAATTGGTTGCGGGATTCCTTGTTTAATTGAATTACAATTCTCTATGGTTATTATTAAGGGTTTCCTTGGGACTTCAAATATATTTTTTACTGTAAGTAGGTAAGTATCCCCGAGGCTACAATTTACTTAGCTCGGGGGAAAAGTACTGTAAGAACGAAATCGTACCTAAGAAAATTAAGAATATTTTATTACAAACATGAAAAAGAATTTTTTTTCGTTCACTCATTCCATGGTTTATTAGACAGATACTGTTAATAAAAGTAATGATTCAAATGTTGTATTTTAATTAGATGTTATAAACCCATCATTTATGTTTTAATGTTATTATAATGAAAAATAGAACAAATAAAATGATAAAAAACGAAAACAATATTTTCTATGTTTTTCATATTAACTTACACAAAATAGATCTGTCACAAACAAATTTAACTTTTTATCCAACCTTATTATTGTACCTGCATCCCAACGCTATTTAAATTAACCATAAACGAGACCATAGACCATCACTCATTTGTCCTCAACTTTTTTATCTAGCCAAGTTTTTCAAGCCACGTGCCACGCCATATAAAAAGTGGCATTAAGTACGAACACCTTTCATGTTCCTCTAATTGATTATAAATTATATGCTACTGATAAAACTGGATATTTTTAGAATGTAGATTAAATTTCATAGACTTTAGTCGTCATGTCGTGTTAGTAGAGTTTGAATGTATGATCAGTGATCACATTGAGCGGTTTTAAGGTTACTTTTTTTTAATTTTGTGGTTTTGTGATTTACTTTTTTTAACTATTCTTTAACTTTGCTTTTACTTTTTTTAATGGAGGTTGCGATAATTGTACTATTTATCTATAGGTAGACACCTGCCTACTCACTATTATAGATAGAGATATTTCAGAGTAAGTATAAGTCTGTTCAAGCTTGCAAGAACATTGCAGTATTGCAGAAGTCTTGAGCATGTGTTGCCAGGGTATGTTAAAGTAAAATAATCAGCGTAGGCGTCTCAATCCTTACTTTTACTAATCTATTTCTAATCAAAGATATTCTGTATAAATAAGGTAGATACGCCATCCGTGCTTTGAAAACGAAACGCCAAAGAGAACACAGCTGTATACTTGCCCGGTGAAGCTGTAAAGGCCATCTGCGGCCAACAGCAGTAGTCAGTTCGAAAAAAAAAAAAACACAGCTGTAGGCTCTTTGTTTAGGTATACGTACGCTCATTCGAAATATGTGTATGCGTGCTGTCGCTGCATTCGAAACACTTTTTTCAGTTGTTTTGTGAGCATATCACGAATCTATACTTTTAACATCATTCTTTCTAATGTAAACTTCTTAAAACTAGACATACTTTACGTATATTCTTAGTACTGATCATCCACCGAAGCGACCCTCGAATAAGATTCCAAATCCGCAATTTGCGTATCGATTTTACCAGCAAATTAAATAATAAAAATCTTTATTTTTTCATCACAAGCAAACACATACAATATACAGTTTAAATCATAACATAAATTGACCATTTTTATGTTTGTGTGAGACTAACGCCCGTAATAGGTATTTGCATACCTGTTGCACAGGTCATCAGGCCCCCACCATCACGGAATTGACACAATAATAATTATGGTAATACAGTAGTATATAGTTTGTCTGGAAAAAATGGTAAAACATTACTAACTGCTAATTATAATCAAAATACAAAAGAACAAATGAAAGCTATTTATAAAAAATAAAAGTACATAAAATTTGTTATTGAAGTGTCTATGTTTTTTCATCGGTATGTGTATCCATAGTATGAGAGTATATGTGAATGTGTGTGTGTAATTATGTGTAGGTATGGAAGTAATAAAATTATCCAATTCATTACACATAAGATTCCAGAGACCGCGCGAGATGTGCCCCTAAAAACTAATTGAGCCGCGGGATCATCTGTCAACCTGCGCCACCTGTCAAAAGGGCATTCGCACGATTTTAATTTGACGTTTTAGGGAGCGCGATGTGAAGACGTCACGTAATATTTGTCACCGGTGACTTATATACTGTACACGAGTATATTATTATCGTCGCTCGTACATTATTCAACTCTCCATTTTAATAGTCACTTGTACATTTGGTATTAGTCAGTGCCAGCACAAGTTTTTGAAAAATTCTCTTTAGAGACATATATGTACACAAATTCTATTAAATACTACGTTATTGGCTCTCAGAGCGTCGGTAGCTCAATGGTGTGGACTGTCGCCCTCCTACCGGCAGGGCTGAGGTTCAAATCCCGCCACGTACTAATGTGTTTTCGCATTTTTGTACGTTATATGTACGTTATCCGACGTTCTTACGGTGAAGGAAAACATCGTGAGGAAATCTGCGCACGCCTTCGAAGCGATTCAAAGGTAGTGCATGAAGTCGTCCAAGCCGCATTGGGCCCGCGTGGACGTTTAAGGCCGAATCGCCCTATACGGGTAGGCTCGTGCCCCTCGGTGGGGACTTTTAATGAGCTGATGATTACTATGTTATTTTTCAATACATTCATAACAGGATTGAATTGGTTTTTATTTTATTTAAATAGTTTACGCAACAATCTATTAATGACGTAGAAAACATTATTATAAACATTTTCCAACTTGCGTAATATGAGTGTGGTGATATGGTAAAAAGCATGACATCGTTGTGATTTATACCATAACATGAATTTTACGTATGTACTCTAATATTCAGCCGTTATTGTCCACTGCAGGCACACGCCTGCACAGCATAGCTTGGGGGAGATTGGGCGTAACCCATCACGAGACATAGGGCTATGCTACGTGAGAAGGTTTGTTTCATGCAGTAGGACCTGGGATAGGCAGATGTTGATAAAAAGTATCAGATGATGACTGTTCCTGTCACATCACTATGAAATGCGCAAGATAAATCAATGATTGCCATAATGTTATTAAAGCCTATTCGAGTCTTCCCCTAATCGCAGATTTAATTATAATTAATTAGAATTTAATTGGTGCTAAGTCAATTAATTGTACTTCAACTGTTTAAATTAATCGAAATTAGATTTAAACTTTGCGGTATGACCATTTGGAAATTAGGACTACTCAAAGATGTCGCAATTACAGTTTTTATAATATGATGAATTTGTTATTGATGGTAAGTATAGATAATATATTGAAAAACATAAGTAATTATCAACCCCAAAAATAAAATACGATCGCCATGCTGTCAAATAAATTTGCGTGAAAAAAAATACTGTGTTTAGACATCCTATGCGGTATTATGGCTGAGACGTTGGCTATTATACCAAGGGTTCGATCCCCGGGCAGTACAAACATTTGTATGCATAATCATTTTTTCTCGATTTGGTCTGAATATTTCTATAGATCGGAAGGCAACACTCCACACCAAAAATCATCGGAAGCTTATTGTTGCGGGCCGTTCGATTGCCTTCCGATCTGGAGGGTACTGGTTTATATCCCAGCAGATATCAATGTCATTTTCAAATTATATATCACTTATGCGACGCTCATACGGTGAAGGAAAACATGTGCACGTCTGCGAAGAGATTCAAATGTTGTGCGTGAAGTCGGCCAAACCACACTGTGCCCTTCACGGGTAGACTCGTGCCACTCGGTGGGGACGTATAATGAGCTGATGATGATGTTTCTATATAGGTTGAAGAAGTTATGATGAAACATCATTGAACCTGACTGAAACTGGAATTTATACCTTTAAGGGTCGCGTGGTTTTTAAACACATTTCAGCAAACAAATTTCCTGTCTGCACGTTGAGATAATATGATATGCGCAAGCGCACATTACCTTGTTGATGTAGTGGTGTCACGAAGCGCCGGCGGGCGGCGCGTGCCTTGCGACACTCGCGATGTCATTTATTAACTGCCTTTATTATGATGATATGACTGTGGATATACCCTGGTATCAGTGGCGGGCACGGACATTATAAGTAAGTTATGAAAAGTGAGTGACACAAAAATAATTTATATTTTAGTCAAATTGAGCGCTGTTGATGACAGCAGATTGCCTATGGTTTTAAATCCGTAGAGGAAAATGGGCGATTGAATGGGAATCATTTCATATGTTGGCGATTTTTCGTGCTGTGGACGTACAGGGTATGCACTGCTTATTTGCATATATGGAGTGTACGCCACTCCATATATGCAAATAAGCAGTTAGTCTTGAGTATTGAATTAAAAAATATTTTCATTTAAATAAATCCTTTTCATTAAGATACAAAAGAAAAACTCGCTTCTTGTGATATTGCATGGTCTGGTGGGGTTATACCAGGGCAAAATTTGTAAAAACAAAATTATTGACAAACCTTAAAAGGTGTAGCCAAAAAATTACATATATATATATTCGCGACGTGCACAGATATATTACCTAACTTAAAGCCTCAAATTTCTAGGTAAGAAATAAAGAAAAATCTTCAGGCCAAATTATATATGAATACAAAAGTATCACATAAATGGCTTGCGCTGAGTAGTATACCTTTTCTGTGTCTTTAGATTTCAGTTTTTATGTTTAAATTAATATTGTATACTGTCGCAGAATAAACATTTCTTTCTTTCTAAATTTATAGTACACTAGGTTGTCACTAAGATCTTCTACTAAGATATTTTTTTCTTTCCACTGTCTAATTAAAAGTGTCTCAAATCTTCTTAAGTTTGTAATGCATATCTCAGTGTAAAAAGTTCTCATCTGGTCGACTCACACAAAATCCTTTTAATACCTAGTTACAAATAGATTTACCGAAAGTAAGAAGGTATTTTTCCAATAGACTTGACTGCTCGCAATAACAATTCAACTAGCAAGAAAGGTAAAAATTGTAGCCTTTAATTTAACCAAGTAAGAAAGGGGCACAATGTAAAGTCTCATCCATACTATTCCCAAACAACTCCCTCAGATACCGACGTATACATTACCGGACTAATACACGTTTATTCATTACATGTCCCCTGGCACTTGCCGGCTGGAAATGCTCTGATTTTTCACTGCAGCCGCCCTTCAATAAAAGGTAACCATTTTTAAGGGACTTTATGCCAGTGGCGTGTGCCCAGGATTTTTAGGCAATATAAAATAACGACTCAATTTTGTCTTGTAACTTTTTTGTTAAATTGACGACAATTATGTATTAGCCTTGTTCCGAATTAATGATAAATGAAGACTTTTGTAATTTGATGTTGGTATAACATATAGGTATGTTTCATGTTAAAAATTACCTCCGTGGTCTAGAAGTCGGGTTCAATCCTCGAGCAGGACCAATATTTGTGTGCATGAACATGTCTGTTTGTAATGGTCTGGGTGTTTCTATGCTTAATATGTATGTATTAAAAATATATAAAAGCACTTATGTTTATCAATTTTTTAGGGCCTTTACAGGTTGCTTAGTTTGGGGCTAGATGGCGATGTGTGACTATGTGAGGATATTTATATATTTATTTGTTTTAGTTAGTGGAATTCATGTCAATCCTATTTTGCTTCTCCGTGCTTCTGCAATGTTTGCTATTATCATTTGTTAAAATGCTGTGTACATATCTGTGGGATATAAATTGTAAACATTATTTTTTATGCTGTATTATGAATGACTTAGTTTACAGTCTGTAGTTGTACCATTTAAATCAAAATAAATTTTAAAATTGAAAAAGACAGATTTTTCGGTAACAAAGAAATCACAATACATTACTTATCAGTATTGAAAAAGCCATATTAACATGTCAACTGAAGGTAATCATTATGATAGCATCGTTGGTTATCAGCGGTCGCCCGTTAATTAGTTCGGAATTGACTAAAAACCCCTATGAGCACCCAAAACCGCACATTATAGGACAGTTTATCATGTATCAAACAGGCACTAGAGACGTACTGAGTCGATAAAGAAATTTCGATACTGAAATATCGACTACAATTTTTGTTAAATATAATATTTTCTTATTTTTGATTTTAAACTTTGGCTAATGGAGTGGTATTTTGATTGTTTTAATACATTAATTAACACTAAAATTATAAGCAGAAAAGATTAATCGTTTGTTTTAATTTATTTCATCAAATATGCCCCGAAACGCATATAAATACCGACAACGCGTTTCGTTGACCTTTGGTACCTATTGCAAGTGTATATGGGCGACGTGTGACGGCGTCATTTACCATCAATTGAGCCGTCTGCTCGTTTGCGTGCTAGCATATAAAATAAAATAAATCTACTTTACCAATTTCAGAAATTCTTTCTCCGTTGAAAAACTACACTATCCCGGGATGACAAATGTTATATATTTACACATACATACCCTAGTCCACTGCCAGATATCCTGTTATTTCGTTGTAGCACTATTTTTTATATAATATATATTCACTGACATGCACACAGCGCCATCTAGCCCCAAATTAAGCGTGAAGCCTTTAGTATAGGTACTAAACAAGTGACATACTGATATAAATTGTTTTGTAAATACATACTTTACATAAAAAACACCCAGACCAATACAAAACAGACATGTTCATGCACACAAATGTTTGTACCGCCCGGGGATCGAATCCGGAACCCTTGGTGTAAGAGGCGACATCTTAACCAATTACCCAAATGGGTCGTCATTTTATAAGCTATGCTCTTAGAAGTTTCATAAATTGTAGATAGTTAGTAAAATTTTATATAGATAATAATTTGGTAGGTAAGCAGTAACATCACTAAGCCCCCGAAGGCGCATGCGCACGACGCACCTGTCAGTCGAGGCGATGTCTTGCGCACATGCCGCTTCCTAATCGCCATCACTTAAGATGAAGTCAACGACAGTGTTTAAAGAAATAAACATATTTTATTTGAATTTTCATTTTAATAATTAGTGCAGAAACGCAAAATAAACATAATATTTATACAACTGAAGTGGCAGTGCTTATTACAATATGGAATTTCTTTCAACAAGTAATACAAATATCCTACTAACATCATTAATAAGAAGATTGTAGTAAGAATGCGTAGACGCGTGTCTGTATGTAAGTATTAAAAAATAATATATGTTTATTAAATTTCAAACTCAGTCTTAAATATTTCCTTTCATTTTTCTGTTACACGAGCATGGGACCTCCAGGTTCCAACCCTTGGTATTTAAGACGAATATTTTTTTCTTAGATACTCGTACTTATCGATAGTTATACTGAAGAGACAGATTATGACCATAAAACCGCTTTACCATTTTTGTTTTATTTATTGACTATCAACAGTAACAAAAATAACTCATCATTATAACTAAAAGCATTAAAGTGTATATCTTAGGAACTTTATACAATTATCTGTTAACCTACTATACAAATTAAAAAACACCTACGCAATAAAATTGTGCAGCAAACTCTTTCACTTAATCTTCCTTAACGTTTTCTACAACAAAGTTTAAATAAAGAACCTGGTTAAAGGCAACTGTAACTTTATCTCATTTCAACAATAATTCAGTTACTAAACAATAACGCCTAAAGTCCCGTGGGACAACCAGGATTACAGCTTCCAGTTACCCCGATCACTGATTCCCCAACTACACAGCGGATTACCCCACTAATCCCCGATATCTGGTGAGTGGAGATAGTGTCATTACATCTAATAAGCGTGCTGGGCTGAGCGAGCGGAATCGAGCGAAGCGAAATAAGCGACACGTGTCCTTTGATGACATTTGACTTTTGGTGTAATTGATAGTTTACATACGATTTTAAATTAAAATGGGAATTCTTTCAAAATAAGTGTTTTTCTTTGACTATGCTTTAAGCTTTGTAATTATGAAACAAAAAATAATATACTTAAAAGTTTCTTGTTCTTGAATGCCTCGTTGATAAATAATAAATGAATATATTTAAATTAACAGAAACTAGTTGTGTAGTAACAAAATAACGCCTTGCCAAAACAATTTAAAATATTCTTGAAAAGTAATCAATAAAAATATGGATTTTGAAAAATTTAAGGATTCCTACAAGACGTTGATAAGAAGTAAAATAAAAGGTACTCGTAGTCACGTATTTCTTTGTCTATATAAATAAAAAATATGTCGGTACTCAGCTCAATATAAAAAATATAGAAGAATATAAATAAGAAAAATAAAGAATAAGAAAACTACAACGACTATCGCTACTTGTCGCAATTAATACAATAAAGTAACTTATCTGTTAACGAAACAGTTTAACAAATTTATTTTTAATAATAACTGCATGTGATCAAACAATAAGATTTACAAAGTACTTAAGCCGATTTCACAATGACTGACAAC
>PQWD01006946.1:0-94919 GCA_019425675.1 Leucinodes orbonalis | reverse complement strand
ATTCAATACATCATTTGTTAAATAATTTTATCAAGACTAGGTGGTAGACTCGGTACTTAGTCATCTAGGTAGGTACCACTATAGTGCCAGATATCGTCCCGTGAAATATGCTATATATGAGGTATGCTTCACACTTTTGTGTTTAGGGATGAGGACTAAAATAGAAGTAATATGCACTTTTCAATTTCGGAATAAGGGCACTGTGGCTAGTAAAATTAGCGGGTATAAGAGACCTAACATATCTTGTCTCTAGTGACGGGGCGTTATTGGTGGAGAATAATAACTGTATATCAGACGTTGGACTTCATGAATGCCGCTCGATCAGGCGTGTTACTTACCCATCAGCTGAGTGTCCTAACCGCCATGTACACTTTGTGATATAAAAAAGCCGACAGCTTGGTTATTGACAACTATCGCCTATGGAAATACGTCATCGCCTCAATTTATTTAATTCAATAGGCAGAGATATATGTATGATAGTGTGTTTTATAACTGCGTCTGTAGCCTAGTGGGCTCAGTGCTCGGCTGCGTGTTCTAGAGGTTGTCGGTTCGAATCCCGCGGGGAAACGTAACCTTGGCGATATTTCATAGATTGGTTAGGACATTGAAGGCAGAATCACCTAATTATCCGAAAAAAAGAGATATCTCGTGCTTCGGTTCCGAGGTTGGTCCCAGCTACAATGTTAGGCATTGGGCCACGTGATGGGTTACAGCCCAGTTTCGTCTTACGTTATAGGCTTATTATGTTTGTATGGCAAAAAAAATATTTTCTGTTGTTTCTTCAATATAATGTTGGTATTCTTAAACAGACTCTTTGAGCGTCATTATTTATACCATTAAAATTATATGGGTCGATAAATGATGATTAAGTTGTTGCATCTAATCAGCTTCTCGTGATTACACGCTGCAACCATTGCGCCTAAGGGCTCTTACACATGATGCGAAATATCAAGACGCTTGTGTGTATATTTAATCACGTTTATCATATATAAATAATCATATATATAATGACGACCCATTTGGTGTCGCGGTTGAGAGGTCGACTGCAACATCAAGGGTTCCGGGTTCGATGCCCGGGCAGTACAAACATTTGTGTGCATGAACATGTCTGTTTGTATTGGTCTGGGTGTTTTCTATGTAAAGTATGTATTTACAAAAAAAATAGTACTTGTTTAGTACCTAGACTACAGGTTTCCCGCTTAACTTGGGGCTAGATGGCGCTGTGTGAATGTCAATGGATACTATATTTATTTATATATTTAATCACGTCTACCAACCATTTGTGTAACTTAGTAAGTTAGTTAGATACCTTAGTTTAAATAGTAAAGAAAAGCAAATATTGCACCGAAAAGATCATCATCAGCTCATTAAACGTCCCCACCGAGGGGCACGAGCCTACCCGTATAGGGTGATTAGGCCTTAGTCGTCCACGCGGGCCCAGTACGGATTGGACGACTTCACACACAACCTTCGAATCTCTTCGCAGGCGTGCATGAAGGTTTCCTCACGATGTTTTCCTTCACCGTAAGAGCGTCGGATAACGTACATATATTTTTCGAAAATTCGAAAATACATTGGTAAGTGTCGGGATTTGAACCTCAGCCCTCCCGGTAGGAAGGCGACAGTCCACACCACTGAGCCACCGATGCTCTAAAACCACCGAAAAGATACACAGGCATAATTATAATTACATTCCCTGACCCCCACGCTACGCAAAGCCTATCTGAGGGGGAAGCACACGAATAACTGTTACTCAACTTAGTATTTTCAAACCATTGTTTTTAGCTTAACGAATTGGAGCGTTACCTACATTTTAGTTGGAGGGCGCTCGCCACTTATCCGGTGAAGTTGTAAAGGACACCTGCAAGGATTTGAAACAAAATTATCTGAACTTTTAGAGGTTCAAAGTTGCTATGAAAACCCTTCTAGGAGAAAAAAAGGATTCCTCTATCGCTTACACTTAAAGAATGCAATTTTCTCTAAAATTAACATTTGTATACCCCTTACGAATAAATATTTACTTATATATATAGTTACTTACTTACAAAACATTATAGGTATATTTTTGTAATGAATCAGAATGCTCTCATTAAAATACAAACAGCGTCCCCTCGCAATGTAAAGGCGTCCTAAGGAACTCATTTTGTCAAAAAATATTCAAATATAAAACAATATTGTTGCAAATTCCAGTCGATAGATGGCATCGTGTCCATAAGGCGTCGTTACAACCAAAATCATTTACCATCAGATGAGCCGTTTTCTCGTTTGCCTGCTATAGCATAATTTTTTTTTTCAAAAAATCGAGATTTTGACGCAGATATATTTTGTTTGCTTACACGGCTACTTTGAATTTGTAATTTATGTGCCACTCCATTATCTCCTTCTTGAATTTTCGATCTAGTTATTATACGTGCAAAATTTTAAAACCGGCCTTGTACTTTTAGCTTACTTCAGTATTTTTATTTATTTGTAGGTACGTAAAAAGAGAGAGTATTTCTTTATTGTTTTGTTAATTATCTTCGTAAACAATCATAATCATAAGAAAATTCATTACTCTGCTTGATGCTTTACTGGCGAGGTCGGATGGTTCAAAATTATTAACTATCCGACCAAGTTGGAGATATCAGGCGACAAGACTTACGTGTATTTTTTATGTTACTTAGTGAACTGGACGGCCAGGACGCTCACCTGATGATAAGTGATTCGCCTGACCATGACAAAGCGGCATTGAAGGAGACCAACAACTGATTAACATTATTCTCCATCAACATCACAACATCGACCGTCAATGCGGCGGCGACCGTGATAAGGTCGTCTGGATCGTCTATCACGTCCCGTGGTCGCCGACGTTTACGCGCGCGAGGTGAATTGTTGTTATTTGTTGCTGTTATATAATCAGCAGAGGAGACAAAATATAGAAGATTATTCGTATTTTATTTACATATGAGTACATCCGTAAACCAGCGTGCCCCTTCTGTCGAACTTGCATGGCTGTAATTGGTTGAGGGTCGCGTGCGCAGGCACACGCCGCGGGCCCACCGTTCGCCATTACAGCTAACCATACAGGCCACCCTGTAACTGCATTATACTATACTTAATTGCTTCTTTAGAATACTTTAACTCTAAACGCTTGTACATTGCTTCTGTTTCTGCCAATTACATACGGATTTTTGAGTAACAACGTAATGTGGTTTATTAAAATTACCCCGAAAGTATCCAGTCAAGTTTTGGGTTTAATAGTTGGTATGGTAAATTTGGAGGCAGATGTGTTTCGGTCTATGGAACAGGTGAGGACTGAGAGTATGGAGTACGGTGAAACTTATTTGGTTATTACTTGCAGGTTTGAGGAATATGAACATTTTGGACAGACTATTTTTTACGACTTGGCATTTCGACAGCCACTACTACGCGTCTACGAGATCCTTGTACAGTACATTTATGACCATTAACATGTATGTTTTGGGTCTGGGTGTAGTTCATGATTACTTTAATGATACGTCAGCAGATGTAATATTATTTTTAGAGATAGTGGAAACCCGGCTTGAAGACAGCATAGTTTTTGAACTATATGCCCTACCCATTGCTATGTTCTATGTAGGCTTGGTTTCCGCACTTAGTCCGTGCAGTGGACCATTGTGCGTGAGCCATGGCGGCCTTCTGGTCACTTAGGGTAAGTTCCACAGATATATCAGTCACTTTAGTTCTTTTTTATGTCATAAGTGAACGGGAGTATCAGTGCGATCACCTGGTGGTGTGATATGCTTCACTAGAACTGATACCTTACAAACTGATACCTTAGTGTATAAACAAATAATAGATAACAGTATGTAGTCATTATTTTCCCTCAACACTGCTGTGCACCCGTCGCCCGAGACAAATGTTAGGTCTCTTATATCCGGTATTTTAATAGCTACAGTGCTCTCATCGTGAAACACAGAAGTGCAAAACAATCCTATTGCATGAGACGATATCGGGCACTGCGGTGGCACCTACCTAGATGACTTAGTACCAAGTCTACCACCTAGTAACATACTCGTACATAAGTTATAGTTCATGTACTTACGTTACCTACCAGTGAATATATCGCGTAGAGAAACCCCGTCAATACCAATGCGTGTTTCCTCTTCATCAGCTATCGATATATAATCGTTTACAAATAGACCAATTTTAAAAGGTGTTAAAATGGGAAGCAGATGGCAGCGAAGGCATGATTGCGTAAATATCTATAATTTTGGGAAAACGAAAAAACCTTTGGCACGAAACGTTTGGACTGTATTTTGATGTTTGTCTATTTTTAGATTTGGTAGCAAATTGGATACGATTGGTAGGATATCTTTTAAAATGTGTGCTTTATATGTATGTATGGACCTAACCGTAAACGTTTTTAATAAATTCAAAAACGTTTTCGGTTTGATCCCTAGTTTTTTTTACTAATACTGTGGAATATTAGAAATCAGTCTAATTAATCAGTCAATCATCGTCGACAGCTAGACACATAACTTTTTATTTGGAGCCGGATACTATCCGGACTAAACTCGCTTGGTGGGTGACAATCCAATCTCTCATAACCATACCGATTGAAAAGGCCTGGTCCCACTGCAGACTACAAACTACTGGCCTTCCCACAAACCAGGCATTTGATTGATCTCTCCTATATGATGTTACGTTATGACACCTAAAAACACAACAGTTATAAATAAACCATTAGTCCCGGATCAGCAAAAAGTCAATCAACAAATCAGAGCCCGCAAAAAGCATCCTTTACGTTTCCGGACCAGCAAAATGAACATCGCGTGATCTCGAGCACTCTGCATTTCACACATGCTCTTTCCGGTGAAGCGATTATTCTCTGTCGAGTGGGTGACCATGGTTTTGGAATATATTATACCGTTTTTACTGAAATAATTTACTAACTTTATAATTTTGTCTTCACGATGGCTCGGTAACTTTACAGTTGTCATTATCTCGGGCGTACAAGTATTCTACGAGTACAATAGTCAGGCTAATACAATAGGCGGACCAAGGTAAGGTTTACTAGGTGAAAACCGTATAGATAGGTTAAATTCTATAACCATACTACGGCCAAGCGAATTTCGTATTTCTTCTACGACCAAGGTTAAGGGCTGTTAAATTAAATATCTCTCCCATTTTTCAACCTATCGTAGTCCACTGGAAAAAAGTCTCCCCCATTTTACGCCAGATATCTCGGTCCGCTGTTCTCATCCACCAGCGACCCTTCGTAAGTCGTCGGTCCATCGGGCCGGAGGGCGTCCTACGCTACGCTTGCCAAGACGCGGTCTCCCCTCGAAAACTCGTCTGCTCCAACGGCTATAGATTCTGCGACATACGTGACAAGCCCACTGACATTTCAACTTGCTGATCCGGCGGGTTATGTCGGTAACTTTAGTTCTCTTATATAATTATTTCTGATCTGATTATTAAGACCCCGAACATATATCGCTCCATTGCCCGTTGAATGACTTTAACCCTGTGAACCATTCCCGCAGTCAGTGTCCATGTTGAACCCATTCCTTGATCTTTCAAATGATAGGAATAATGATATGGTCTTCCATATCATAGTTAAAGGATCACCCAATCTGCGTTAACGACTAGACTGACCACACAGATCGCCATCTATCTAAAGAATCTATTGTGTCTGGCGCTTTAAGGCGTCATTGGCGGTCAAAGGAATAAGCTGCGTATGCAAGCACGGGTAGAATGCATTGCTAAAGTATCCCTATTAGTCTGTAACCATGGCCACTGGATATAATTTGGAAGGCGTGCGTTAAGGAGCAGTGGTTAGGAAGGCGACCGCAGAAATTAGAGCAAATTTTTCCCGTGACGAACATGCGCTCTGAGGGCAGCCTGCGTAGGGCTTCGCAAATAACAATAATTATGACAATGAGGTCGTTGATCTCAGAGACAGATTTCACAAATTAAGAAAATATGTTAATACTATTTAATAATATACCCCAAAAAAAAATTGTTGCTAGAATACAAATTTTTTGACCCTGTAACCTCTAGGAGTCCAGATAAAATAGAAAAGCAATTTTTATTTATTACATTGGGATTTAAAAGAAGAAATAATATGAACTAATCCATTCCAATCTTCGATACAAATACTCCAAAGACGCAATCAGTCCTACGCCCAATCCATATATTCGGTCCATCGGTATCCACACGCAAAAACGACAGAATCAAAATTCTTCGAGCAGCCATCTTTTATGTATGCGCCCCTTTCGACTAACAGGCGTAATTTTTTCCGGTAAACAATCACTTTTGTCCGAAAAATGCGAGACGGGAAGAAGACATAAAAAGGTCAGCGGGATTGTCTTTGGAATTTTTTCGCTTCTTATTGAACCGCTCATAAATATCTGCTTCATCGAGATGTTGTGTGAAATGGGTGAAAATCGTTTAAAATGTAAATTGTTCGAGGTTCCTACTTCGTGTGTTAAGTAACTTAAGTATACTCGTAGTAACAGTAAAATGAGAAAAAAAATAAAGAAAGAAATGCTTTATTCTAAATATGATTGCACTTTATTTTAAATATATTTTTTGTTTGACTTCTTTATTTCTAATCATTGTGTATTTTTTTCTTTTCCCTGAAATTCTATTGTGATGTACTTTTCGGTCACCCATTCGACGATATTACTATAGTTGTTTGACAAGTGGGATCGTCAATGCACTAGCTGATTCACATTGAATGGAGGAAACATAAGAAATTTTATAATTTAGTTTAAAATTTTATAGTTTAGGTTTTATTTTATGTCTAGGTATATTTTGAATATCCATCCCATGACCATCCAATGCCATCATAGTTTAACTTATTAATCGTTAGCCGAAAGGGCTTGTGTATTGAAAGAAAAACATTTGTTTACAAGGAAACGTGTTTACAAATTACATTTAAAAAGGAATAAAATATTAATCATAAAAAATAAAGAAAATGACCCAGTGGCCAATCATGTGAAGACAGACACACCAGACATACCACCACACAGCAAATATAGAAAAATATGTTTATAGTCCAAATTAAAAAATATAAAACATACAATTCAAATAAATATAAAAATAAGCACTGATTACCTAAATTCCATTTTGAAACAAGAATAATTGTTCATTCAACTTTTCTTGAAACGTATTTGGGTGTACCAAATACGTTTCAAGGTAAATCGTTATTTATATTCTGTGTGATTGTGGTACTCCGCAGACAACGGAGCATCTCCTGTCTAGTCTGAACTTTCCATCTTCATATGGTTTCTGGGTCCTCTAAATGGCAAATGAAAATGTGATCGAAGTGGTTCAATATTGGTCGTATTTTAATATTTAACTTTAAAAGCCATGACGATAAGTAGAACAAGTAGCTATTTTGCTTAAAGTTAAAAGTCTCGTATTTCCCGCAGCACAGATATGATTGGCTCGGTGGAATGACCGCTGCCGCTGGGAAGTATTGCGCTGACAAAAACGACCCTTTTGTTCAGAGGCCGCGTGAGTTTCCGTCAAAAAATGTCATATCACACGCCGCACCTTGGAAAATTTCACAATCGCTCAAGTATTTAAGGGTGTTTTATGGTACTCGAGTGGAATGTTTGAATTGAGCCGAGAAAAATTATGGACTCTCGCGGGGGTTGTCCTACATCCTTTTATAGCAAAATTTCTTGCGCTGGACGTAATTTAAATACTCTCGTACGTTGACATCAATTTGGCCAGGTTTAAATTTTGTATCGTATTAACGGGGCGACTAGTGAAAAGAAAAACAAATGGAATCACAACCTCTGTTGAGAACGAAGGAGTTTACATAGAGATTTTCAAAAAGTAAAATGCTATTAAAGTGTCCCATTTTGGCTTCCTCTTTAGTCTATCTCAGTCCATTACTGGACATTGGCCTTCCCATTTGCGCCAGATATCCTGATACTCTGCTTTTCTTATCGAGCCTTTGCCAGCGACCTTACGCAAGTTGTCTATCCATCGGGCTGAAGGGTGTCTTACTTAAATTCTTTCACCACACCATTAATCACCAACAGCCATTAGTTCTTAGATGTTCGTGACCAGCCTAAGACCACTTTGCTGCGATCTGTGTCGGTAACTTCATAAAGTTTCCGTTAGAGAAATATCTCTAACGAAAAACATCTTTTATTGATTGATTTTATCGCTGAGAGAACTTAAGAGAAGACCCTTAAGATACTTTTTTATGTTAAAAGTGTACAAGACGGCCAGGAGGCTCACCTGGTGGTAAGTGACACGCCCAACCATAACAGAGCAGTATTGAAGGAGACTAACAACTCATAAACAGTTATTATTCTCCATCAATGCCGCACTGCGCTTGTCACCCGAGACAACAGATGCTAGGTCTCTTATACCCGGCAATTTTACTGGACTTTAAACTTGTAAACCAATACCACATTTAGTGTTCATGTCTCAGCTATATTTGAAAACACGGGTAGGACTTATTGCGCTAATACTTAGCGAGAAATTATGACGTCACTAACTTACCGAATGCCCCCAAACCCAAATGAAGTTTCTTACTCGTACTAATTAGTAATACTTCATAGCTTCGAGGGGGAATTTCCCCTCGAAGCTATGAAGGTCAAATGGGATAGTTTTGCCCAAATAAACGCCATTAACGCGTATTTATTGATTTTTAAAGATTTCATAGGCACTATGCTAAAGTATAACAATATGATAAGCATTTAATACTAATTCAAATCTCCATATATGAGTAATCAGTTTCAACAACTTCACGTTAATAGATACTTTTTATTATTTTCCAGGTTCAAAACGCCAAATACGATTTTGTCATTTGTGTTTTTACAGAGAGCTCATTCAGCGCCATCTAGCCAAAATAAGCATTCAGTCTATAATATGAGAACTTAAACACACAAATGTTTGTAATGCCGGGGTTGACCCAGCACTTTGGTATAGTAGCCTACGTCTCGATGACCACAATTAATTCTTGATTATGAGAAATTACCGTTGATCAGGTTAGATCAGCTCATAAGTCCTGAGCTTTCCTAAATTCTTAAACTGAAATTGGTTGTAAATTGAAAATAATTTCAAATACACTATAATTAATAACAGTGCCAATTACCCAATTAAAGTAACATTTGGCAGTCCACTCAATCAACTTGATTCATACGCGAACAGGGAAAGCACTAAGTACTCCGAAAACCGGTCGTCCGGCGGCGTCTAGATCAAAAAACCCTCCAAATATGAAGTCATGATAAAACCGCGGATCTCATCAAAATACCGATAATGAGATCACATTTCAACGACACGGTATCGCAGTGAAAATTACCACAGTACCGGTTCTTGGGGTAGGGCTGGCGATTTCAGGGTTTAGAGTTCTACTACTCTGATACTCTCTATTTTCCTAGCAGTAGTACACATGGGGATCATGAAAGAAGCCTTCCCCAAGATATACCTCGGAAATCGTATACGTATATCGGGCGCACCCTGGCCACAGCAATTCTAAAAACTAACAAATACTAAAAATGATTTTGCCATCGATACGCTAAGAAGAAGTAGACATGTTATAAGGCTCGTTATGAATCAAGGAAAAATAATTTCTTCGATTCTTACCGAAGGAACTTTTAAAACTTAATCATGCCGATCCAAAAAAATCAATGGTTTATTATAATAAAGCTGCAAAGTGCATCAGTTATCCGTCTCACTTGCGCGGACTTAAATGCAATGCACAGACATGGAATGTTGACCGACCAATACTGGCACAGAAAAAATACGCCATGGGCGGATTGGACAACAGATTTTTTTTCCAATAAGATAAAATAGATATAAATATAGAATAAAATTACTTTTGCAACGCTTGGAATTCATCATCAGTGCAGGTACATCGGTGGGCATTATTAATTTTGTACTACTGTACCAGGTTGGAAAATAAGAGTCAGATTACATAAAAGTCAGACCTACTTTTATTGCCAAGTTTCTTACCTTTAGGGTTCGTTGATCTTAGAGTTATTGTCGTTTACTTAATAAATTGTAGACGTGATACTGAATCGCCTAGGTTGGTACCACCGCAGTGCCAGATATCGTCCCGTGAAACTGGAGTGTTTTGCACTTTTGTGTTTCAGGATGAGGGCATTGTAGCTAGTAAAATTACCGGGTATAAGAGACCTAACATCTTTTGTCTCTGGTGTCGGTCACAGTGCGGCATTGACTGAGAATAATAACTGTCTATCAGTTGTTGCTCTCTTTCAATGTCACTCTGTCATGATGAGGCGTATCACTTATCATCAGATGAGCGTCTTGACCGCCCTGTACACTTTGACATAAATAAAAAATCCGGTAGGTACGTATGATTTCTTTAATGACCTCTACTATTGTTTTATTTTTGATAGGCAAAAAAGCAAACGGATCACCTCATAGTTCTTTTAACCCACTATACGCCGGGAATCCAAACACAATAGAAAATATATTGTGTCTATCGCCTTAAGGTGTCATTGGCGGTTATAGGGCTAAACTGGTGTTATAGAATGATAGATAAGAACTTACTTTCTAGTTTATTTCGAAAACTTTGGAACCGTGCGTCAGCTTAGGTATGGCTTATGCTACTGAGCTGTTCCAAGCAATGGCTTAACTTCGTGTCTCTATCAACGCAATAAATTACCACGTCAAGTCATCGACAGCCCTGTTTTGCTGCAAGAAACACCGTGGAATATTGCCGTATGCGCTAATGACGTGCGCTTCTGCGCTTTAATTGCGATCAAACAGACAGACAAAGATACTTTTTGACCCCTGAAAACCTTATCATCAAAGCCTTAAGGATCAAAACTGTGTAAACTGGAGACAAGTTTGTATTATGTCGACGAGTTTTGCCGCATTGACTCCATGTAAAATGTATGAAGGCTCATCACGAGAGGGGACAAAAACTGCAGCAACGGCGATCCTCCTGATTGGTGTCCCATCTGAATGGGCATCATATCATAATGTTGGAATACCGCTGTGCAACAGTGAATATGCATATTGGAAATAACTGCATTTCAATCATCACGCATTAAAGATAACTTATAAACACTTATGTACCAAATATTCTGTAAAATATAACCGAGTGTAAGTGCTATCTTCATTTAATTTAAGGCTATTTAAAAGAATGGAGTTAAGTGTAAAAAATATGTTCGCATGATAATGTTTTCAAGTATACCTACTCGATTTTCGATTTCTTCAGTACTTACCTAGTAAATACAAATCTAAAAAAAAGGTTCTCGAGTGGCGTCCGTGTACACGAAGCAAGCAACAGAAAACGAAGCGTAGGCCGGTCCCAAACAGGTAGTCCATCTGTTTGGGACCGGCCTACTGACCTGGTTAAGGTGGTGGGCAGATGGATGTCAACTGCAAAGGATCGGTCTGCGTGGAAATCATTAGGGGAGGCCCTCGTTCAGCAGTGAACGTTCTAGGTTGTAATGATGATGATGATGAAATATAAATCGAATTAGACGTCTCATGGGAGGCATTCCACGCCAAGCGGACAGGTAAATAAAGTCAATGTTTCCGATTTCGATAATTTTTGGTGAAATTATACCTATGTATGCCCTTGACCTAGATACTTAATATTTTTATTATATAGTATAAAGTATATTTATTGAGTCGCGCCATTTTAAAGTTTCCACCTATGAGCGGTGTATAGTATATTTGACGGCCATTATTCAGTATAAAGAAAAGATAATCACACAATATTAGTATTGAGGTGTATAGAGCATTAGACAAGCTTTATTTGTGTTTTTAGATTAATTTTTTTTTATTAATTTTTATATTTTTTAAGTATTTTTATTCTTCTAAGTGAAATTTAACAAACTTGGACCAGCTTAATTTTTTTTTATTTTATGTCTAAATATTGATAATTTAATGCAGTTAATGTCTGCCAAACTACATAATGGGCACGGGACTGGTTTAGAAACTAGAGTGAATAAAGTGCCGGCCGGCGACAAGCGGGCGGCCAGTGCTCCACTGCCCATGTCACGCTAGATCGCGGTTCCAAAATAAAAATATAGAATAGGGCGATCTTTTATACTTCAGTATTTATAATTTAACATTTCAGGTCAAAAATAAACAATAATATTTGTAATCAAATAACATTTACATATATATTTTTCAATTTTTCTAGTCTCCGAGTTGCTTATGCGTTTTACGATAATACCTTCTGACTTCGGAATAAAAGCGCTATACCAACCAACCAACCAATTTTTGAGGTTTAATATAGGTTTAAAATGATTTTGTATTATAATTTGACGACCCATGTGGTGTGATTCCGGGTTCAATTCCCTGTCATTACAAACATATGTGTGCATGAACATGTCTATTTGTAATGGTCTGGGTGTTTCTATGTATGATATGTATGAACAAAAAAATGTGAATATACAAATTCCACAGACCAACGGTACGAAAACAGTGCCAGAACAACCCAACATTAGATAGTACCATTGATGGTACAAAATTGGTTTTTGTTTTCCCTCCGAACTCCCTTAAATATGTATAGAAACAACCAGAACAGAACAAACAGAAATTTTCATACACACAAATTTCATTACTCCGAGGTTATCGAAGATATTCTGTTCCTTTCAACATTTCCTTTTCAATTTGATAAATATTTTTATATTTTTTATAAAAAAAAATAATTTATATGTTTTTCTATAAAATTACAACAAATTAAAATTTGGCTGCGGCCTCCCTATACGCATAGTATGGTATAGTTGGAGTAGAGTAGCAAATAAACCGTTGCCGCTCCAAGGGATTATAAACACGCCTACATATTACAATTTTTAAAAATATTGTAAAACGTATAAAATAAAAATAGAGTTTTCAATTCATATATTGAATTTAAAACGCTTCAATGGAAGGATTTTAATAAAAAGATTGTTTTTTAAAATTAGTTTTGTTTCTGCTATAAGGCTATACCAGGCACGAAGAAATATCGCGCTTTTGTTACGAAATTAGAAGGTATTATCGTAAAACGCACAAGCAACTCGGAGACAAGAAAAATTGAAAAAATATATGTAAATGTTATTTGATTACAAATAATATTTTTTTTAAGAAGAAGAAGAAGAATATTTTTTATTTTTGACCTCATATGTTAAATTATAAGTACTGAAGTATAAAAATTCGCCCTATTCTATATATTTATTTTGGAACCGCGATCTAGCGTGACATGGGCAGTGGAGCGCTGGCCGCCCGCTCGTCGCCGGCCGACACTTTATTAACTCTAGTTCCTAAACCAGTCCCGTGCCTATTACATAATTTGGCAGACATTAACTGCATTAAATTGTCAATGTTTAGACAAAAAATAAAAAAAAATAAGCTGGTCCAAGTTTGTTAAATTTCACTTAGAAGAATAAAAATACTAAAAAAATATAAAAATAAATTAAAAAAAACATAATCTAAAAACACACAAATAAGGCTTGTCTAATGCTTTATACACCTCAATACTAATATTGTGTCATTATCTTTTCTTTATACTGAATAATGGCCGTCAAATATACCATACACCGCTCATAGGTGGAAACTTCAAAATGGCGTAACTCAATAAATATACTTCATATAATAAAAATATTTAGTATCTAGGTCGAGGGCATACATAGGTATAATTTCACCAAAATTATCGAAATCAGAAACATTGACTTTTTTTTGCCTATCCGCTTGGCGTGGAATGACCCATGTATATATTTGCTGTGCCCTTGCAGAGCGACACATGTATACCTACTGGAATAGAAACCTCGATGGCTGATTGTTGTGGGCCTGTATTGCCTTCCGATCTGGGTAGTGCAGGTTCAAATCCCGCCACGTACCAACGTCTTTTCGAATTGGGCCGGAACACACCTCCCGAGCCCAATGCAGATTGATTGATATTAACGACTGCCATCATACAAGTAACCGATTAGATCGGAACCGGAATCGAAGTCTGAACGTGGCTTTCAAAGCTTGAAAATACTCAAAATATTATTACGGACACCCATCCTGAATTTCCTTTGAGACACTAGGTGATTATAGAAGTAAAAGCTACTTACCATTAGGTGAGAAGACTGCTTAGGTACTAAGATATATCATAATTTGCTAAAAATTATCAATTGGCTATAACTTTGCCCTTCTCACATGATATTATCTAATGATACAAATGGAACTGTGCCGCCTATTCAATTTTGTTCCAGTGTATATGCACCCTATAAATAAGGTTCATTAAAAACCTAAAAATGAAAATTTAAGGAAATTTATCAATTATTATTAAACGTACCTTCAGGTGTCGGCAGCATGGACTAGCAATAATTAAAGAGAGAAAGAAGAGATGCTTTAAATCGCATTGAATTTAACGGATACCTGTGATTTGAGGTAATGGAGGCTCGATGAGCACCCATCAACGAAAATACTTTCACTTGATTGGTACATTGAAAGATGGTAATAAACCAATTTGTAATGATTTGAATAATTCTATAGATCTCGCCGTCTCATCGTCGTTCAACAGTGAACATTTTAGGCTGTAATGATGAAAGATCGTCTCGTAATATTTGATTGATGGCTTTACGTTTATTATGTTTATTTTTAAAATTTAGTCCACTTTCCGCTCCTCGGCCCCTAAAAAAAGATTTGCTCATTGGTTGAACCCCTAAATATATCCATACTACCTCAAGAGAAAAAATTTATGGAAAACAAAGTTTCTAACACGTGACTAAAATAGTAAACAATGAGTATGACATAAAATTATGGGAATCAATGTGAAATGAAATGAAATGAAAAAATATTTATTGACCTTTTTAAAAAATTACAATGGAATAAGACCCTTAAAAACTAATACAGATAATGTTAAGGATAAAAATAATATAAAAACTTATAATGAAGCGGTCAAAAGGTCCCATCTCAGCTTGTGTTGGAGCGGCGCCCATGGCAAGCGTCGCAGCAACGCTAATTTTTCAGAATAATGATATATAATTACTCTAAAAACAATGAATAAGGATTTGAACATAAAATAGAACTACCGAAAAAATATCTCAAAATAAAGTGAAAAATATTAATAACGTTATTTTGTGTCATGTAACATGATATACATATACACATATACACACACACATAATTGACTGTTCAAATTTAAAGAATAGTATAGTATTTACATATATATTTATATATAGGAATAGTATTTACATATAGTTTATGTCATATATACTGGACAAAGTTGAGAAAAAAAAATGTGTTAATGTTGTTTGGTTTTGTTAAATTGAACAAGCAGCTTCTTGGGACTGTTAACTCTTGTTATTGACAAAAATAAATAATATTAAAAAAATCGTGGCGCACTCGCTAAATACTAGTCGCAGATTGTTTCAAATGACAGGGCGCTTGCGTGCTGGGGAAATCGTAGTACGGCGCTAGTGTTGTATGGAATTCTTAACACAATGTGTCTGGTGACTATTATAGCAAATAAAATTCGGGCAAATGAAATTTTGGCAAGTGGAGTTATCATTATCAACTCAGTAAACGTCCCCATAGAGGGGTACGAGCCTACCCTAGGATTATACATAGTCATGCACGCGGGCCCAGTGCGGATTGGCCGACTTTACGCACAACCTTTAAATACCGTTTTTTGCGTTTCCTCACGATGTTTTCCTTCACCGTAAGAGCGTCGGATAACGTACTTATAATTTCGGAAACACGTGGTACGTGGCGGGATTTGAAACTGCGCCCTCCCGGTCGGATGACAACATTTCAAATCATTGAGCCGCTGACACTCAACAAGTTAAGGTATACCGCCCTAGAAAGCACGGGACCATCTTTTTTTCGGTGATAGGTAATACAGCCTACAATGTCCTACCCGAATTAAAAAATGGCACAAAGTGACTTTCTACATACCGTTTATCCGTTAAGTGGATGAACTTTAACACGATATCCCTAAGGCATATCAGTAATCATATACCAAACTGTAGTCGCGTTCAATTAATATGCCATATTGTACCAAACCTCGGCCGTATGACCTAAATTTTCAACTTTAACCGAAAAAGATGATCCTACAGCCTTCGAGCAATCCTTTTAAATGCGTGCTCCGATAGCGTGTATGTCAGTCAAAAGAAAACAACATAGCTTTTGGCATTATTTAAACATACTACCTCCCTTCGAGCTTCGACTACCGTATTAGTGAAATCTCTGCAAAGAAATTCAGTTATCCAAATTAGTGTTGTCGAACTGTCGATTAAAATATCGATACCTAGTTGGTTGTATTTCATAGTATAATTATTAACTTAGCTTATCTAGTGGCACAAAACTTAACATATAATTGATTGTTCCGATTGTTGTTACAATATTTATTATTTTATCAACAAGAATTTCAATAGTTGATTTGATTTTGAGTTTGTATTTTGATTACCCATAGTATAATGATTAAGACGTCAGCTACCAAGGGTTCCGCATTCGATCCCAAAGCAGTACAACTATTTGTGAGCATGAGCATAGATATTGGTATTTATCTGGATGTACTTATATAATATTATGTATATATTTATCCGTAAGCTCCTCGCCTAAATTGGAACTAGTTGCTAATGTCAGGAGATATAGAGCGTCGGTAGCTCAGTGGGTGGACTGTCGCCTTCCTACCGGAGGGCTGAGGTTCAAATCCGACACGTACCGATGTATTTTTCGAATTTTCGAAAAAATATATGTACGTTATCCGACGCTCTTACGGTGAAGGAAAACATCGTGAGGAAACCTTCATGCACGCCTGCGAAGAAATTCGAAGGTTGTGTGTGAAGTCGTCCTATCCGTACTGGGCCCCGTGGACGACTAAGGCCTAATCACCCTATACGGATAGGCTCGTGCCCCTCGGTGGGGACGTTTAATGAGCTCATGATGATGATGATGATAGAAAGAAAACATTAATTAAATCTTAACATCGCATGTGACAAGTTAACAACGTGATATTATACAATATATATATATGCTAGTGAGCTATAAGCGATAAGACCCGCTAAATTTCATTTTTTTCTCTCAATCTATTTATGCTATGTGTGTAATACAACAACAAATATGTGGCGTGCTTCGACGTCTAAAACAGTCTCACTCAGTATAAGCCAGGGCCCCCTACGAGCGGACCCTGACGCTGGTTTTCAATGAAACATATTATTCATTACTATATACAAGCGTTGATATTATCGACACATAGCAACGGGCTATCAACCTGGCTATCGATAAACAATCAAAAATGAGCTATCGATCGGCAAACACTAATCCAAGTGGAGGTACGCGTGCGCCTCGTGTCGGGCTCTGTAATGACAGGCCGGTAGTAAGTAATGACGTAAACGATCTTGGACACCCGCCTGTCACAAAATATGCACTTCAGAAATTAGCCTAGTCCAGGGTTGACTGCAATCTCCACTGCCCTTGGAATGACAAAGAGCGTTATCGGGTCGGCAACGAATTCTAGGGGTAGACTCGATACTGAGTCGTCTAGGTAGGTACCACCGCAGTGCCAGATATCATCCCGTGAAACAGGAGTGCTATGCACTTTGTGTTTCGGATGAGGCACTGTAGCTAGTGAAATTACCGGGTATAGGAGATCTAACATCTGTTGTCTCGGGTGACGGGCGCAGTGCGGCATTGATGGAGGATAACTGTCTGTCAGTTGTTGGTCTCCTTCATGTCGCTCTGTCATGGTCTGGCGTATCACTTACCATCAGCGTGAGCGTCCAGACCTCCTGTACACTTATAACATAAATTAAAAAAAATATAGGATCGGTTTTGATGCAGATACAATATAATAAATATGGCACTTGGAGTTTTGTCCGAGATAGACTGCTTACGAAGGGTCGCTGGTGGAGGCTGGATGGGGAAAGCGGAGGACCGGGATATCTGGCGCAAAAAATAATAATAATAAATAATTTATTTCAGTAAAAACTTATATCTAATGACAATGTAGATTGGAGCCCCCATTTAAGCAAATGGTGCCTGTGTTTGGAGACTCCGCTCTTCCGTAGCTTAAAAGAATTAAACTTACAATAACATTACAATTAAGTATATAAAACAAACAAAGAAATGTGTAGTTTGTGTGTGTGTGTTGTGCGCACGTGTGTATGTGTGTGTGTGCACGTGTGTGTGTGTGGGTGAGACTTATGTCCAGCAGTGGACTGCGATAGATTGAAGAGAGAGAAAGACCGCGTGAGAGAATAGATTGATGCAGTTACCTATTACCATTAACTGTGAGGATATTAGTGATCAGTATCTTATTAAAAACTATTATATACTCGTATATACCCAAAATCACAGCGTAGGACACCGCCCTCGGCTCGATTGAGAGACGTCTTACGAAATGCACCACTGCACTAGGTGGTAGACTCGGTACTGAGTAGTCTAGGTAGGTACCTCCGCAGTGACAGGTAACTTCCCGTAAAATAAAAGTGTTATGCACTTTTATGTTTCGGGAAGAGGGCACTGTAGCTAGTAAAATTACTGGTTATAAGAGACCTCAATCTGTTGTCTCGGATGACCGATCGAAGATCAGTGTTGACGAGATAATGACTACCTACTGTTATTAATTTCCCTCAACATTGCTTCTGTCATGGTCAATCGTATCACTTAACACCAGGTGAGCGCACTGACCGTCCTGTTCACTTATGGAATAAAAAAAACTGGCTGAGGCTGGACGAGGCAAATGGAGGATCTAGATATCTTGCGCCGACTAAGGTGGACCCATGTTTAGCAGTTGAATAAGATTAATGAAGATAAATTAAACTAAAGAAGTAATGTTAATAATAACTTTATTTCCCATAAGTCTATTACAAAGTTAATTATTACTTATATAACTCAAAAAAGGAAAAAGAAACCACTTCTTCTGGACCTAACACTAGGTTAATCCTGTCACTTGAGTGATGAATGCTGACTGAATTTCCTGTACTGACTTATAGACATCGGGAACAATTACATATTTACATGAGAAAATTACAAAAGATGTATGCACAAAATAACATTTAATGGGAGCTTAAAATGTATATGTTACGTTATG
Organism: Leucinodes orbonalis; assembly: GCA_019425675.1. Lineage (NCBI taxonomy): Eukaryota > Metazoa > Arthropoda > Insecta > Lepidoptera > Crambidae > Leucinodes > Leucinodes orbonalis. The sequence goes on along the minus strand of PQWD01006946.1, from coordinate 75,940 downwards.
TATATGTAATGAACAAGTAGTTCAAAACTACATTTATAAACCCTAAAAACAAATTCAAAATGCACTCGAGCTCCTGGTGTTCGTTCAACATTCGTACATTGATGGGCCAATCAGCTAATAAACATTTTTGGTTATTAGACACAATAAATATTTTTACCACTACCATTAGTAAATTCGGACACGCATCCTGCTTGGATTGTCCCTTATTACGGGTAATGACATGGTTCAAATCTAAACCTGACGTCCTCTTAAAAACCTAACTCCGTTTATGTTATTTTGTGAAGGAAACCTTCTGGCTCTTCTCTCTCTCTCTCTCTCTTCAACCTATTGCAGTCCACTGCTGGACATAGGTCTCCCCCATTTTGCTCCAGACATCCCGGTCCTCTGCTTTTCTCATCCAGCTTCCACCAGCGACCTTTCTTGCTCTTGGTAAGTGGAAACCATTAGCAGTAGATAGTCAATTCAGAATAACTCAGTAAATTGACCAAGGAGTAGGATACTGCAATCCATTTTTATATGCATTTATATGTATATAAAAAAGAAACATTTTTCCTATACCTAGTCCGCATTGCATGTCGTGGCAACCTATAAGTAAGGTGACACTTAGCTTTAATTTTATGTTTGATTCTAATCTCTTGTTGTTTATATCAGTGTTTATCTTGTTGGTTGTCCTAATAAATAAATAAATAAAAATAGTAATAAGTTTCTGTCAACATTGCCCTTCACTTGACATCCTGTACGATGTTATATTATGTTAGGTCTCTCGTACCCAAAGATTACTTAATATTCGTACACGTACTAGCTACAATGTCCTCTTTTCGAAACATAAGATATATAGGACTCCTATTTCATGGTTTATTGAGAGACTGAATGAGAGGTGTTGACTGTTGTCTTGCGATCTGGAGGGCCCAGGTTCAAATGCCGGCACGTACTAATGTGTTTTCGAATTTTCGATTTACGTTTATCCGACGCTCTTACGGTGAAGGACAACATCGTGAGGAGGAGGAGGAACCTGCGCAGGCCTGTACACCCTTACGGGTAGGCTCGTGCCCCTCGGTGGGGACATTATAATAAGCTGATGATGATGACTCACTCGTACGACCACAAACAATCTTCTTCACACATGTAAACTGCCTCCATTACTGACATCTTAACGAATTAAAAACTCCAAGAAAGATATATTTTAAAATTATAAAATCTTTCACCGTAATGCATTCAGTCAGTAAGTGTTTTCGTCAACAAATCAAAAAGCCAAAAAGCCACTGCCACTTTTAATCTAAATGGCCGAGAAAAAAGTCACATCAACCCTATAATGTCATGATCTAAATCCAATAAAGTGATCCCTAACCCTTAACTGCTATCGGGGTCTGGACAACCTGCGACGCGCGGTGGGGCGCAACCCTCCAGCGACCACCCCCGGTACAAAAGACCACCCATGGGACATTATCTAATCCGAATTAACTATTATAAAAACGGTCGTCTAGTTAGCGAATGCACCGCGAGATAATGGCGTTTAGTGTGCATTGCGTAAATGCGACTCGCCACATACTTGCGATTGTGACTGAGTATAAACATATATTTGCAGCCAATGGATGATGTTTAACAATGTTTTTTCCATATAACATGATAATAATATCTAGTTAGGTAATTGTTAACACAGAGTTTTATAGCCCTTATTTTGTCTTAGATAAAAAATAAACTAATGCACAATCTCACACAAAAAGTGTCCGCAGCAAAATGTCCATCTATCAGTTGAGCAAAATATTTATTCGAAAATCACGTCACTCGATTTTGTACCCTTTTAATGACGCCTTAAGGTCAAAATTTTAATGAAACATTTTATGTCATAAATAGAACATGTGTCAACGTATGTGTCAAGCGGCTCGGACATATTTTGTTTGATATTTCTTCGTGATTGTGCATCTTGTTAGTTTAATATTTATATAAAAAAATGTTTTTTCAAAGATAAATCGGTTTTCATCATCATCATCAGCTCATTAAACGTCCCCACCGAGGAGCACGAGCCTACCCGTATAGGGTGATTAGGCCTTAGTCGTCCACGCGGACCCAGTGCGGGTTGGTTTTACCTAGATATAATCGCAACTCTGTGGCGTCCACAAAATATACGCCAAACGCAATGTGAACGGTCGCGTGGCAGGTTTGACCCGCGCCAGCTTTGAGCTGCTCCGTCACTCAGCGCCACTCGACTGGAATATTTTGTTGTAAGCATTTATAGATATCATCTATTGTTTTTTCTTTTAACAGTTTCAACTTTTGCGAGTAGCTTGATGCTGGTATTAATAGTGATAAATAAATATCTACCGACATTTACACAGCGCCATCTAGCCCCAAACGGATAATAAACAACGAATAAACATACTTATATTAGTTTTTTTGAAAATATATACATAGAAAACACCCAGACCAATACAAACAGATATGTTCATGCACACAAATGTTTGTACTGCCCGGTGATCGAACCTGAAACCCTTGGTGTAATAACCGACGTCTCAACAATTACACCAGACGGCTCGTCGAATTAAATTATATTTATATGTTATAGAGAGCAAAGTCAATCAAGAGAGACACCTGGTGGGCAATGTGCATCAGTACTTTATTATTATTATTATAAACCAATACACTTAAGTTGTACCAAATTTGCAGTTGGATTTTAAAGTGACGTTATAGTGTCAAGTAAGTAGTTAAAATTAAGCCCTCCAGGTCGATCTTGTTTTTTTTATGAATACAAACATATAATACATAGTAACCACTTAACCAGATAAAACAGAAATGTCCATTGACACAAAGGTTAGTACTGTCTTGGGATTGGACTTCGCTGTAGCAACAAACATTACAACAAAACGGTCGTGAAGCAATAACAAAAACAACTTTTGACTATTAAGTGAAATAATTCCACTGTTTATATTACCAATATTTATTACCCAATATCCAAACTACATTGAAATCGTAATAGAAATTAATATACTTCTAAGCGTACCCCATGACGAGTGCTTACAATTTTTCGCACATTTGCAAAGCTCGTAAAACTACTTAATCGTTTGACGGCTCACAATGTGTGGTTGTCAACACATCTGTTCAAAGAACATTAAACAACAATTACGATTACCAGTCTTACCTGACCCCTCCGAAGTGACAATAAAACGAGTGTTTTGTATTGTGAGGGGAGATCTATAAACAATCTGTTATACCATTGCATAGATAAAAACAACTTTGATTTGAAAATACATTGGTACGTGGCGGGATTTGAACCTGCACCCTCCAGACGCTGATGATCATCAGAAACAACATTTACTAACCTTTAGAGTTTCACTGACAAAACATTATTTTATACATAAGTAATGTTTACATTTTATCTCATTGTATAAAAACAATTAAAATTAATAAGTACCTAAACACAAAAAACGAGGATATCCGTAGGAGAACTAGGGTGACCGACATAGCCCAGAGGATTAGCAAGTTGAAGTGGCAGTGGGCAGGGCACATAGTGCGTAGAACCGATGGCCGATGGGGCGGAAAGGTTCTCGAGTGGCGTCCACGTAACGGAAAGCGAAGCGTAGGCCGACCCCTGACCAGATGGACGGATGATCTGGTTAAGGTGGCGGGTAGCATGGATGTGAACTGCAAGGATCGGTCCGCGTGGAAATCATTAGGGGAGGCCTTCGTTCAGCAGTGGACATAATTAGGCTGTAATGATGATGATGATGAAACACAAAAAATATTTTATTAATATTGAAATATCTGGTTGAGGTCACCAAAATGTGGAAAGGTGCCCGTTGTTTAACAAAAGTTTTCTGTTAGGGTATTTTTTGTATATCTTTATTGCTTTAACGGGAAGTCAAACACCAGTTTGAATGTTTTCAAACAGACTGCACAAGTGTAATGCTACCAAATGACGTGTCACACATAAATAATCACTTAATTGGGATGGTATCACAACACTGCGGTTACTCAGCACCCCTGTTCGGGAAATTCGGGGCAGCTTTCATTAGCTTATTATGGATAAGACTAATATATATTGCTATTAACTTAATGAAGGCTGTTTCTAACTACTAGTGACTATCTGGATGATACACTAAGAATAAGAATATATGTATTGCCTGTTTAAACATATTTTAAGATAGAAAGGAGAAAATCAATATATTATTCAAAATGCATGCATGATATAAAGCTCAGCTGATGTTTATTTATTTATTTAAGATCACCAACAAGATTTACATTTTCACATGTTACAATTTTTTTGCTTTTACAAAACCGTTCTTAATGTAATCTCACTTATAGGTGATAACGACATGCATTGACAACAAGTAAGTGCTTTAATAAGGTAAAACAGTAAAACTAAAACATAATAAAAAAAATAAAAAATAGATAGATAATGAAAGAAACTAACCAACAATACTCTGGGGAACTTGGGGAAGACACAGCATTTTTAATTTTCCAATACAAGTGTTATATATATCAATATCAGAGGACTTAGACAGCGAATTAAAACTGCGAATCATTCGGTTTAAAGGTGAATAAAGACCCAGATTTGTTTTTGAGCTTCTCATTGCAAATAAATTATACCTTGAGGCTCGTGGTATCTTAATTGGAAAATTGATATTTATCCTGGATAACAAGCCAGGGCAATCCAAGACACCATTTGCGAGGTTGTGGAGGAAAGTGTGATCCAACATCGTCCTGCGATCCTACAGTGAATGTAATCCAAAATAGTTTAATCGATCAACGTATCGAGGTAACTTCTTAGCCATACCGACACTGTAAGATAAGTGTCAGAGGAACCTTTTTTGAACACGTTCAACTTTCTTTATATGTACATCATATTGTGGATTCCATACTACGCTGCAATATTCCAATCCGCTACGTACCAAAGCATTATACAAGGCTACCTTAGTTTGTGTTTTTTTGAAATCTTTGCAGTTACGCAACACAAATCCGAGCGATCTAAAGCCTTTGATCACAACTTCATCAATGTGGATGCTAAAACGCAATTTGGAATCCAATTTTACCCCTAGATCTCGTACAGCTTCCAATTCCGTCAGTTGCTCCTGTTTGATGGTGTATTGCCTATCGAATGTTTTTACCTTTCGTAAAAATCTAACAACAAAGCATTTGTCTGTGTTAAGAGACATTACGTTCATATCACACCATTCGGACAAACGGTCCAGATCATTTTGCAGGAGATACGCGTCTTCGGCATTATCAATTCTCCTCAAAATTTTGACGTCATCGGCAAACAAATAACCCTTGGAATGGTTAAAGCACTGGTAAATGTCATTAATGAAAATGTTAAATAACACAGGCCCAAGGTTTGAACCCTGCGGGATTCCTTAGAGGACATGAATAGGGTCTGAGGAATAGCCGTTTATCACAATTGTAGACTTTCGATCAGACAGATAAGACCCAAACCAAGCCAAAAGAGTTCCATTTATTCCGATACATGATAATTTATGTATTATGATACCGTGACTAACTGTATCGAATGCTTTACTGAAATCCGTATATATCACATCGGCAGACCCTCTGTCATCTAACGCTTGTGCCAAATCATCAGTAAGCGTAATCAGATTAGTAGATGTGGATCTAGACTTCACAAAGCCATGCTGATGTGTTGATATTGTCTGTTTAAAGTTCCATGTAATTAAAGGACAAATCAATAATTGGAAAACGTTACTAAATACGGGAATTATGGAAATTGGCCTATAATTCTCTATGTTGGTTTTTCGCTTCATTTTTATATAGTGGTAAAACCAAGGATTTTTTCCAGGTGGACGGAAATATACCTGAGCTTAGGGAATAGTTAAAAATTATGGCAAGCGGGCAAGAAAGAACCCGAGCACACATTACAGCAAACAAGGGTGGTATGCCATCCGCCCCAGCTCCCTTATATATATTGAGTCTTTTTAAAACTTTGAAGACCTGGCGTGGGGTAAAGAATATGGAAGCGAGATGGGTGCCAGCCTGATTCACCGCTAGCTTATCGTTAGATAAATTATCGTTTCTATTGTAGACGGAAGAAAAATGCGATGCAAAGAGATTGCATATATCCTTTCCATTAACCGCGGTTTTGTCACCAAGAGTCATTTCTGCAGGAAAGGTACTCTTGCAATTTCTCTTACGCTTTATAAAAGACCACAAAAGCTTAGGGTTTGCAGTCATCATCTTCTCCAAGCTATCCAAATATCGCGCATAAAGGGACTTGTGAAGTAACTGGCATCGATGCTTTATTAATTCGAAAGTCAAAACATCACGTGGATTATTATTAAATTCCGCATTTTCATCCTGTACTTATATTTTTTCTTTTAGTAATTTAATGAAATTTATCGAATACCACGGTGGAAACTTGTTATTTGACGGTCTTGTTTTAGGCACGTATTTCTCAATTACATCCCGAAGGATTGAATGAAATTTATTTGCCATAGCAATAGCATCAAGACCAGAAAACTCGTTATCCCAAGATACTTGATCTAATTCTTTGGTAATATTAACGTAGTCACCTTTGAAAAAACAATATATTATGTTATCGTGTGACGCAAGAGCAACGGTATTCAAATTATGAATTTCAAACTGCAGAGGTGGATGTAGTGGATCAACTGATGACATGATAATGTTATAAAAATATAATTTATAGGCATATAATTATAACTCATCTGGCATCAGCCAATTATGTGGACTCATATCTTATTTTTGTTTTTCGAATACATTCATGAGATTACTTAACGAAGGTGTTAAATAAAATCGGGGAAGTTATTTTATGAGGTAGGAATTTAGTGTAACTATGTATATTTTAGGCTTGAAGACGAGATAGACAAAACTATCTAATATATCTATATGAAACAATTTACTATTTTTCATGTTATCCGACTGCTCCTTGGGAGCACTCGTATACTTTTAATATAATCGCCCGTTATTATTTAATGGTATTTATGATTTGTTATAAACATCTCATGGTTTCATAAACGGAATATCCATACTATTATTAGCGTACGCTATAATTAACAACTTGGATTGCTTGGGGTGGCTGTCTATTTTGGGGTTACGCATCCACCATACTGTCGGTGTATTTATTTGTTGTCGAATAAATGTTTGTGGTGACCCTTCGCACTCATTGCTGTATGATTGAATGATTAAATTTGCCCTAGGAAATCGGTAGCGAATAAAATGCGTAATATTAAATGAGAAAATTTATTCAAAATAAAATTCCTATTCAATTGATTATTCTTTCAAATTGGCGCAAATAAAATAAATCATGAGTTTGGTTATGGGTCCCCTTGACCCATAACCAAACTTGACTTTGAGACCGTCTTAAAGCTCTCACCCTTTTTTCTTGCCATACTTATGTAAGAGTCATTGCTGTGCAACTAAAAGATTTTGGAAATTGAAACTTGAAATTGAAATCATTATTGACAGTCTATGACAAATTACTCCTATGTGGATTTATCAAATACGAGTAGTTGCTGATCTTCATTACATGAAATATCAATTTGCAAACATATACATTTTTTTTTATAAATGTAAAAGGGTAGTTAATTAAAAAAAAAATGCCTTACTACAAAACTAGTGTTCTAAATTAGAATTTTAAATTAAACTGTCATCCAAAGGCGCCTATTCGATACTTTTTTAATCTGTGGGAACATTATGAGGCAAACGAATACGATTTTTTACATCGTTCGGCCGCCCAGTAGGAGCACTACTGTGCTACGGGGTAATTAAGTTATACGGTGATATCTTAAGCGTTTCGCTCTTTATTTATTGGCATTCTTACCGTTCTATTGTTTTTCGGTGATTTATAATTATATCACCAGTTGTTTTTTGGTAAATCCCGCCTACTAAGAGCGCTTTTGACGACTATAAAAGTTTAATATCGATTCACATGGGAATTTTGTTGAAGGATTTTAACAAAGTGTTCGCTTAAGGGTTATGATTATCAAATTTTGATAAACATTATTAAGAAAAACCATCACCAGTCAGTTATTATAAATACCTACCTACCTCATTAATATAGTTTTAGTCAGTAGATAGGGTCTGCATTTTCTTCCAAATGACAACTGCAGTTGGTCGTTACAGCTTCAACTGGCAAGTGGTGATCGCAGATGGCTTTTATACAACGAGCCTAAGGGCGTCCTAGAATTGGAATCCTACCTCGTCTTAGTGCGTTGCGGGGAGGGCTAGGTAACCTATATCATGTTTGGGGAGAAAAGCGGCCCGGCACACGCCTTCGCTGGCGAGGGCGGAACCTCTGATGTTGGTATTAATGGCTCTACATTCAAATGTCGACACTACAGTTCTCTAATCTTAGAGAACTGTAGTGTCCACCATCTGGTAGTAATAAATTTGTTTTAATTTGCAAATATGTAATTAAATTAATTTTATATCTTGTCACTATTATTCTGAAAAATATCTAAGTGAAAAATTGATAGTAAATCAATCAACCAATACCCTCCCACTGAAGGGCACAGGCTTTCTGACACAGCATGACTATGAAAAGAGCTGCCTCCGGGCGATGATCTTCGATGGGCGGTCTTGAAACCTATAATTAGACTGCGGGCGGGTGAGGTGCTGTTAAAATCGGATAAAATGGGGATATTCCAGAAGGACTTCTGTGACTGTGGTGCCTCTCAGACAATGGAACACCTACTGTCTTGCCCGACTGTCCATCTTCGTGCTGTTTCCGGGACCTCTGGATGGCAAATAAGAGGGCGGTCAAACTGGCCCAATATTGGTCGCATTATCATATTTAACTTGTAAATCCATATCGACTCGATAAGAAGAAGAAGACTATGAGAAAATTCGCGTCTTAACCTTTCATGCAGGCCCAATACTGTTTGGTGGGTTTTAACGATTGAATTAAGTATATACTAGCTCAAGAAATCCTCTTTAGAATTAAATACTTACCCATACATTTACTTAACATTAGAAGCAAGTTAAACTTTAATTGAAATGAGCTGTTTAAGCCGCATATTTTTTACTCCAACACGCTGTCATCGTTCCAATACAAGTCGCCAATCAAGTCTATAGGCGCAAAAAAAAGCTTGTCTATGGTAGCTAATAAAGCCATCAAATTACCATAGACAGAGCCACAGTCGGCGGTGACATGCCCCCTGCTGGGAGCAGAAGCCACCCTTAAGAAACAGGGGGTCGCAGTATTTTACAAGTTTTTGCTACAAAAAAACGTATGGATACGTTCATGGAATCTTTATGTGAACGCTTTTTGTCATTTGCCTAGGCGTATGGTTATACGGCTGATTAAGGTAGTTGACTGCGAATTAAACATAAAATCATAGTTTAAAACTAGCTTTTGTTAGCATATTTCGGTAAAATAGACCTCCGCAAACCAAACTTTGTAACCATCATCATCAGCTCATTAAACGTCCCCACCGAGGGGTACGAGCCTACCCGTGTAGGGTGATTAGGCCTTAGTCGTCTACGCGGGCCCAGTGTGGATTGGACGACTTCACGCACAACCTTTGAATTTCTTCGCAAGCGTGCATGAAGGTTTCCTCACTATGTTTTCCTTTACCGTAAGAGCGTCGGATAACGTACATATATTTTCAAAAATTTGAAAACTCATTGGTACGTACTTCCGGTAGGAAGGCGACAGTCGACACCATTAAGCCACCGACGCTCTGTAACCATATGAAGGAACAAACATGGTTAAAAATAAAACCTACATAGGTACTTATTAAATGAAGAAAACCCTATTTAACCTCTTTACCAACATCAACATTATAAACATAAATAATTTAATAAAATCCATTTATTTCTAATATAATCCCATAATCCATTATCATTTCAATCATTTTGACTTGCAAAACATATCAACTTATACAAGTAATTCAAGATGCCTACTCAAAAGTCGTCATAATTTCAAATTCCTACATTTAACTACAATCCTACAGAGTAAATTAAATGAACTTGGGTAAACTTTTCCATTAAACCGCAGACTATTCCGGTACTCTGTAAACCTAATATGTATAAAATATAAAGTAATATTTAAGGATTATATATCATCATAATTGGTTGGAACCCTGAATATTAATTTAAATCATAGCCTTTTCATGTGAAACGATACGTAGGTATGTACCTATGTATCGTTTGAAAAAAATATAAAACGATTCTACTACTTATGGGAACGTACCATTGCATGTGTGTTCATACTTAAAAAACGCCCCCTCACGTGAAATCCAAACATGAACATCGGTAATACGACACAAGCAATTCAAAAAAGGAATTCGCATTAAGATTATCAACGACACAAATCACAAAACCGACGACACTATCAGGCCACTAAGCTGCCATCTCCGAAAAAAGTCCAAAAAAAAACAAACATTAAGAAAAATAATTAAAAAAAACAATCGCCAATCGCTTATCTATTTGTAAAATCGACGGAACTAAATTTAAAAGAGGCCGCACTAAAATGCGTCAAATTTTATTACCAAGGAGATTTACACACCATTTAACTATTTAAAAAAGTGGTTCCGATGATACGGGACAAAGGGTCGGTTTAGCAAAGAAACCGTTTTAAGATAGATACGTTTCCGGATCTAGTTTGCCGACCTTTTTGATTAGAAGTCATTATTCTAGATATCATACATAAATTTATATTATTAATTTGAGACATAATTTATAATATTAATTATCATGCATTGTAATGCAAACTGAACGTGCACACCTTTCAGTTCTATCGGTTGAGGGCAAGTGCCTTAAAATGGTGTTGTAAGATTCCACCGTAACAAACGTACATTGCAAGTTAAATAAAAAATAATACAAAGTAATAACCTAATAGAAAACATACAAATAATATTATAACATATTTCTACTCATTGATCGAATTGATTTTATATCATAAATGTATCCAGTAGAATGTGTTGATGTATTTTATTAATGCAGCCATAACGTGCAATACTAGACAAACCCCTTCCCAATAATTTCCAAAATATTATCTAAATTGGGGTAGGCAAAAGTGAATACGTCACAAACTAACATAGTTTTAACCCGTTTTGCATCCAACTTTGTATATAATAAATTTTAAAATTCGATCATCATCTCTGTCTGGTTACAAGACGTAAAGTCTCGTTCTTTTGATATTATCGACTACAATAGAATGTTAACAACCTTAACAAACCTAGCGTTCCCCGATACTACCCGTTATAGCTTTTTAATCTTCTTATTGCTATTAATATTTGTAAATAATATAAAGAGAATTATTTAATTGATGTATAAAAGATAATGATAGATTGTTAAATAAAATGATGTGTTATAAACATAAATAATAATGTTATCTATGTTTATAACTTCATTTATAAACATATAAACGTTTTTATCGAATCCTTACGCGACGATGCGTTTAGTTTTTATTTACAAAAAGAACAATTTGAAACTGATTCGTTTTGTACAAAAATCGTTCACAGGTGCTAGTTAGCGTGGTTGTTATTCGTCCCAATTTAATGGTCACTAAGTACGTATAAATGTTTCCACCCGATCGATTCGTATCTCTAGAATTATTCAAATCGGATAACATCAACTCTTCCCACAGAGAATCCGTGGAATGTCGCGCTCCTATGCGTTTGATAGCGCATATATTTCTGAATTGTGTTTGCTACTTGTCAGCATGGAGAGATCGACTTTAGGTTTGATTGAAATTGAAATTGAAATTGAAATTGAAAAATGCTTTATTCAAATAAATCTTTACAGATACTTTTGAATCGTCAAAACAGTATATAATTTTTTTATTAAATCTAATGACTCTACCACCGGTTCGGAATGCTGAATGATACTTTAATTAGAGGTGACATGAAAAATGTTTTATTGTAAATTCAAAGTTTGTTATGAAAATAAATATCGCACACCTGATAGCCGCTGCTATTTCCTATCAAACCTAGTTCATGATCCTGAGTAGATTTTAATAGTACGATTAATGAATAATGGCCACTGCTCAGAAGTTATTTTAAGATACACTTGGAAGTGCGAAATGCACACGGTGAAAATTCCTGGATTTTGTTATCGGTCATGAACATTTTCAGTATTACATAATTGTATTGTTTGACTGTCATTAAACTCTTATCTTGCGCATAACGCCGCCATTAGTGGTCATCTTTCGTGAATCGAATTCTAATTTTATAATCCACTACGGTTGCAGAATATAATTATTTTTGGAAATTTTATGCACCGAATAATTTTATTTTCTTTCTTTGTGTAACCATTTGCGTTAAATATAATTATAGTGGCTATTGTAGCTGCAGTACAGCAGTCATCGCTCGCCGCTCCGCAGCCGCGGACCACTAAATAGCGCGTCTGATAAAACTTCAATATTATTGTACTTCTGATATCCGGCCTTAAATCACGTGACTCACTAAGGGAATTATTTAAACAAATAAATATTTAACATTACCGTCTCAGTACATTCTAGACTGCGTCATCTATGTACACAAAAATTTACATGTATTTTCAAAAAAGTCAGATAATCATAGTTTGAACACTAGGAACAAACACAAACTTGCCGTTCCAAATCTTAGATTGCATTAGGTTGGGAACTCATTTGTGGGATTAAGCATTAAAATATTTAATAAGCTACCACAAAATGTAATTGATTTACCCCTGCATAAGTTTAAGTAAAGTCTATTTTAATAAAAAAAGCTTACTATAGTGTTGAAGATTATAAAATATAAAAACTCATGGACATGTTGATTTCCACGCCTGCACTACTTTTGTTTTTTTTTTTTTTGTTGTCATCTATTCAAATTTATATAATACTTAACTGCTTAACAGTACTTTTGTAGATTATTATATTTTACCAATACATAATACGATAAAAATTGAAAATATAATTTGCTTTATATAATTATTTTGATTACAAATGAATCTGTATTCAACACAATTTTTTTGAAAAGAGTAACTACTGAGTTTCTTGCTGGTTTCTTCTCAGTGGAAAACTACCTCCCGAACCAGTGGTAGCTTCATTTGACATTCATAAGTGTTCTTTAAGGACCTAAACTGAATAAACACTTTTCATTTTCATTTTCATTTTCATATATTTCTGACATACTTCTAATACACTTCTATACTGTTATTCTATCACCGTGACTTTCATTGGAAACACCTCAGCAAGCAAACTACCTCAAATTGGAGTCAGATATCTACAATTAGGATAACAACATATCAACAACAATATCCTAAATTGGTGACCACCGACTGAACAAGAAGCAACCTGCAACATAATTCAAGATGGGAATCGACCAGCCGCCAACAGACTTGAACACCAGCTCGCCTGCTCCAGCAAATGCCACCGCCACAGCCACAGAAGTATCAGGTATTGCGCTATCAATGCGTGTACCAACCTTTTGGCGCGACAGACCACGCTTATGGTTCATCACTTTCGAAGCCGCCACGCACGATTTAAAGAAGGGGCAGACCCAGCTGGCACAACTTGTCATCGCTCAACTTGACAAGCAAGATATCGAGCAAATTAGTGACCTGTTATACAACCCACCAGCCGAGAACTACTACAACGCTCTCAAAAACCGGCTTATCTCCGTGTACGAGAATCCGAAGGCAGGCAGTTCCAGAAGCTGTTATCAGATATGGAACTCGGCGACCAAAAGCCAACGCAACTATTACGCCGCATGCGAGACCTCGCACGAGAAAAAGTTCCAGAATACACACTTCGACTCATGTGGATGAACCATCTCCCAGCACGTCAGATCGGTACTAGTCGTCAACGACACCATCAGCAAGACTGCCGCACTCGACGAACTCGCACTACTTGCCGACAAAATGCTTGAGCAAACGCAAGAAGTCAACGCAATATCTCCACAAATGCGCATCCATCACCGTCCACATCACTTCTAACGCAAGATACAAATTTATCATCGAAGAAGTACGCAAGCTATCATTAGAAGTTGCCGCTCTTCGTTCCCGCCCACCATACCGACGGAACCATGTGCCATTCAGCCGTCGAACGCAGCGTGCCTACCATAACTCACGTTCGCCATCTCGTTCGCGTACTCATCACGCCACCGAGCAGCCACGTACCTGTTACTACCACCAAAGATTTGGACAGCACGCGAGGAAATGTCAGCCTCCTTGTTCCTTCAACAGACTACCAAATAAGCCAGCCAAATTGAAGAACCGTCGTCGTTAAACTAGACAGAACGTTAGATGCGGCGGGTTCCGACGTTCAAGGCCAATCATACCGTCTTTTCGTGACCGACAAGGTATCTAGACTCACGTTTCTCATCGACACTGGTGCCAACGTGTCAGTCATCCCACGAACAAAGTAGATCGACCAAGAAGCCACTGTCATTCAACCTATATGCTGCGAACAACACGAAGATAAACACTTACGGCGAACAAACACTCGAACTGAATATCAACCTGCGAAGACCGTTCAAGTGGAAATTCATTATCGCCGACGTCAGCAAGCCCATCATCGGAGCAGATTTCCTGTGTCACCATGAACTCCTGGTGGACATGAAGCACAAACGCCTCATCGACAACATCACCAAGCTGTCAATCCACGCTCCAGGTTGCTACACTACAATGCCTACCATACGCAGCATCGATATTCAGCAATCATACCATGACATCCTAAGCAAGTTTCCTGGTATCACACGTCTCACATCAATGAAGCTCACGCCGAAACACCGAGTAGAACACTACATCGAGACAACCGGTCCACCACTACATTGCCGCGCACGACCTATACCACCACATCGCTATAAGCAAGTTCAGAAAGAATTTGAATCCATGATGGAGCAAGGCCTATGCAGACCAAGCAAAAGCCCATGGTCCAGCCCACTTCACGTCGTGCCCAAGAAAAATGGAGACCTACGAGTTTGCGGAGACTACCGTCGTCTAAACGCAATCACCAGACCAGATCGCTATCCGATACCGCGCATCAAGGATTTCACATACCAGCTCGCCGGCAAGACCATCTTCTCAACAATCGATTTAAATAGAGCATACCAACAGATACCCAACAAAGAGACCGATATTGAGAAGACTGCTATCACACCCTTCGGACTGTTCGAGTTTCCACGTATGTGCCCGGGACTAAAGAATTCTGGTCAGACCTTCCAACGATTCATCCATGAAGTACTCCGAGGTCTGGACGTTTTCCCTTTCGTGGATGATCTGTTAATCGCATCAGAGTCTGAAGAACAGCACCGAGAACATCTACACGCCGTGCTACAACGACTCGATGAAGCCGGCATTACCATCAATCCGTCAAAATGTAATTTCGGCAAGAGCACAGTGAAATTCTTAGGCTACCAAGTCTCATCATCCGGCATCATACCACCTCAAGACAAGGTCGAATCAATATCAAGCTATCCAAGACCTAAAACAATTCAACAACTAAGAACATTCCTCGGTATGATAAACTATTACCGAGAACACATACCAAACGCCGCCTTACTTCAAGCTCCATTAAATAATTACCTACATGATTCTAAGAAGCGAGATAAGACCGAAATACAATGGACACCTGAAGCAATCAACGCCTTTGGAAAATCAAAACAATGTTTACAAAACGCCGCACTACTAGCCTTGCCGCGGCAATCTCATCAGTGCCGCGGCAATCTCACTCAGTGTCCGCGGCAATCTCACTCAGTGTCCGCGGCAATCTCACTCAGTGTCCGCGGCAATCTCACTCAGTGTCCGCGGCAATCTCACTCAGTGTCCGCGGCAATCTCACTCAGTGTCCGCGGCAATCTCACTCAGTGTCCGCGGCAATCTCACTCAGTGTCCGCGCAATCTCACTCAGTGTCCGCGGCAATCTCACTCAGTGTCCGCGGCAATCTCACTCAGTGTCCGCGGCTGCGGAGCGGCGAGCGATGACTGATGTACTGCAGCTACACTATGATTACGTATTATCTGATCATGACAGTTATGCTTTTAAAGGCTGTGTTCCCATAGTTCTTATCCGAAATGAAGGGCGATACAGACAGTGATGACCGGGATAGGTCATAAAGTGATGAAATATTATAAAACACCAAGCGCCTACTACAGTGTGATACGCAAACATTCACAGCACATGAGCTGGCGCGTCACTTCACCAACAGGAGAATATCGCTCTCCCTTCATTTTTATTATCATGTCATATTTATTTTGCCCTTCATTTGTTTTAAGACGGCAAAACACGTACACTTATGACAGGGACATGAAGAACCCACTAAATCTGTTTAATTTTTATAGCCTTGTAAAAATGATATCCACGCGGGCCGATCCCTAGTAGTCTAAAGCTATCGGCTGACTTCTACCTTGACCAGATAATCGGTTAAAAATATCGAATAAAAATAAAACTAACGTTTCATTAAGAAAAGTAAACATAATAGTTAGATAAAAATATCTAAAATCAGTTTCGACCAAAATAAACTTCGAAAACTAGATATTTCGAATATAATAATATTTATTAACATAAAATATGTTACCTGAGTTCTAAACAGCTTTGAAAAACTTTTAACCATCAATTTGTCATAAAAAAACAACTTAATCCGTTTTAATGAAAACCAACTAGGCTATAAACGTTTAACCAAACAATGCCGAATGGCTTAACAAACGGTTTAAGGTATAATCATTAGCAGACGATCTGTTTATTAGGAATATAAATTAATAGGAGTACGTAATAGTGTCGGAGTATTGGGCGAGCACACGTATTTGATGTTATCGCGAAGCTCTAATGCGGTCCGAAAACGAATGCACTCGGCTTGTAACGTTTACGATCGGTTTCGATACAGAGCTAGGAACTTAGTAGATAAGACATTTGGAATTTTATCGGTGATCGTGTGAGGGGATAAATTGTTACAATAACCATAGTTGCGAGGTCCCCGGTCCATATTATTGGTTTTATGTTGATGTAAGATTATGGATATTATGTAATGAATATAAGTATTTAAGAACTGATAAAAAAGCTTATATCTTTATTTGTAAAAACTACCGTACTTTTATGAAAACTATAGATTAAATTCCTAGATAGTTAAAATTTTCACAGATCATGTAGAAAAATACTTTTTACGATCCATATTGTTCGATTGTTGAGAAATCTACAACTTCTCCAAAGATTTCGGGTTAGATACCCGTACTACACAAACATTAGTATGCATAAATTAGTCTGTTTGCCTATCCCCCGAACTTTTCAATTTGCCTTGTAACATATATTTAAAGAAAAGTGTTTTGAGTATGTTTATTGGTCATAAAGTTCATATTGTTCAAACTCATTGTTTATAAATATAAAAAATATACATCTACAGCCCTTTTAAATATATATTTCAATGGCTGTAAATGTCAGGGGATATTTATTTTATAATTAAATTAATAAACACTATAATACTAAAAACAAACTAAAAACCTTAAAAATAAAATATTATAACTAAATAAATAATATAATAACTAAATAAAATAATTTAAGAATCCCTGAGGTAAAAGTTCCGAAGATACTGCAGCGTTACCCCTTTGAATCGCTAAACTAATTCTTTGACCAAGGTAGCTGCCAAATCTCCGGTCTCCAGTGATGTCGACTAAACGTTTGGAAATTTCTTTGAAAAGCCTAATAGCACTAGGGCCCCACGAACCAAGGGTCTCGACACCGAATGGGACAAAGTCATATTCAGAGCCTAGACCGGCTGTAAATATATTTTTTTTATCCTATCTAAAACTTATTCCAACTCTACGAGAACGCTTACAGGTGCCGTCGTCGTTCATATGCGTCACCCCCCCTTAAAAGCCTACATTCGCCACCTACGATTCGTCAACACTCGTGTACAAATGCCATAAACATTGGAATTGGAGGTTAATACGTTACATTGAATGTTAAAAACTTAGAGTGTATATAAGGTATAGAGAGCGCGCATATCGTACCAGATACTCAATGCACAGCGTAGGCAGGTGAACTATAGCTAGTATAATTGATAATCATGACAAATAGGGTTGGGCATTTGTGCGCCGCAAGCGCAGTTGTCGACAAATACAGCTGAATGGCATTGAAACAAAAGAGTAAGAGTATTAATAATAATAAGAGCAAGCGCTTTTGCTCATCGTTATTTCGATAAATATTTATCACTTTACATTCAATGTACTTTAAATTCGTGTTGGTCAGAGTGACGGTGTATCATTTCATAAACGGTTATGGTATGAAAGAAAAATATAAATTATATTCAGCCCAAATCTACATAATACAAGCATAGCTTATGCAAGTGATCTTTCTTTTCATTATTAATTTATTATAACTATGGATTCTACATTTAGCCTATTACTTTACGTCCACTGCAGGGAACGGCTTCCCACGCAGTATAGCATGGGGATATTTACATTGTAAATATTAAAATTCTTCGAAATATACGTATTAAACCAGTTGATGCGTGATATCGCAATATTCCGTACTTTGTATTTAAAATATATAAAAGTACTTTGAAAAAAAAAACGACTTAAATACTTTATAAAACACTATATTAACACAAAAATATTTATAATAAATAATTGCGCATTATTTTTTTAGTAATAGAGTTGTATTACATTTATGTAATTTTAAAACTTAAGTAAATTAACATTTAGTACTCCTTGCCTATATTAAAAAATATATAAATATCGTTTGTCGCGTACATTACTACGACAGACAACACAGACAGATTACTAGGACAGAGGGAGGGGTACGCGGGAAGGTCTGTGCGTGCCCGCCTCTCGCGTCTGCTTCACCCCCGCGGAGACCCAAGATGCGTATTTGTATATTTAAAAATAAGAATGAAAATCGACTTGCTGACGAAAGTAATACGGATTTAATTTTGTTTGTTTCCTATTATCGTTTTTGGACTATCGAATTAGCATACTCAACCATTTAGAAGCGTAAAAATGAAAAATATCTCCAGAGAAACGCACACTGCTAGCACTCAACCACGACTACAAGCGCTTGCGGCGGGAATATCGTGTTGTTCTCACCCGTACCTACAGTTCCCACTCCGTTGCGCGTGCTCTATACTACTATTGATACTCTAAGGTTAAAAATATCAATTGCTGCTGGAATTTTTAAGGTAGTTAGTCGTCTTCTAAGGTACTACAGTAATTTTTTTATCATAAGTGAACGGGACGGATAGCACGCTCACCTGGTGGGAAGTGATACGCCTGACCATAACAGAAGTAGTGTTGAAGGATATGTATAACAGTACGTAGTCATAATTTTCTGTCATCACTACCTTACCAGTGTTGCCAACTTAGCCCTTTTGGGGCTAGATCTAGCACTTTTTAGTATAGGTAACTCATTTTTTAACGATTAAGCCCAAAAGGGCAATCTAGACCATTTTCACTGTCTTGAAAATATGGCTAAATTATGAAGATTTCAACATGCTTAATAGTACTTTTTTGTTGACGTTTTTTAAGATGCTCTAAAAAACGGCTTCAAGACATGATTCTTTCAGCATTTTTAGTACAAAGAAACTTTTGGAGCTCAATCTAGCCCCGTCTACCCTTTTTAACATTCGCAAAAGGGTCCATTTCTAAAACTAAGGTGCATCACTGTGCTTACGCTGTCACCGAGACGACAGATGTTAGTTCTCTTATACCCGCTAATTTTACTAGCTACAGTGCCCTCATTCCAAACACAGAAGTGCAAAACTCAATTTTACGAGAGGATATCTGGCCACTGCGATGGTAACCTAATCGACTCAGTATCTAGTCTACACCTAGAGAAAAAACGATTGCCTCCAGTCTAGCTTTAATTATTTATTTAGGTAAGCGATATCGAAACTCATAGAACTCGTTGCGTGCCAACCTTAAAAAGGAACAGAACAATTAATTATTGGTAGGGGGAAGGCGAAGTTTTGTGAAACTTAGATATTCACATCTCACTTTAGCAACTGCCTGTAGGATTAACTACCTCGTGGTTTTAGTGGCACAGTATTCGGTTGAACGATCGTGAGATCTAATCCAGGGTGAATATTACTTTGCAGATTTTTCCTAGTTTGATATATATGCAGGGTAATCACCTGATTGTCCGAAAAGAAGATTATCCGATTCGGAGCAGTGTTGCCACTGAGTTTTAGAAAAAGAGCTTTCTGGACGTCAAAAGGGCGGTCGGAGCCGTTTTTTTTAGCTCCTCTAAAAAAAAATCATGACCGATGAAATTGCAAAAAAGTACTTGTTAGCATGTTAAAAACTTCATAAAAATCATTACATTTATATCCGACTCCAATACTTTTTAGATGTGTTTATTGTAATGTCAGTAAGGATTAATTGTATATATTATTTAGCTACATTATTGCATTAGGCCTAAGGCCTGTAATGATAATGTATGTATTGAATAAATAAATAAAAAAATAATATAAATAAATATTTGCTAACATTTTCAAAACAATGAAAAAGAGCTAGATTGCTCTTTTCGGGCTAAATCGTTAAAAAAGGAGTTCACCTATACTAAAAAGTGCTAGATCTAGCTAAAAAGAGCTAAGGTGGCAACACTGTTTCGGAGGGCACGTTAAGCCGTCGGTCCAGTCCGCTGCAATCTTAGGATGGTAGCCGTTAACGCTCACCAATCCGCATTGGGCCCGCGTGGTGGGTTACCGTCCAATCTCCCCATAGCTATGCTGTGCGGGAAGGCATGTGCCCTCCAGTTGGCCGTTATAGGCTGATGTTGATGACGATGATGACTGCAGGATTTCAGAATCACTTTAATGTTATAACTGATAGTTTTCAATTACTCCCCTGTAGGTTTTCTGCTTGATTGCTGGCTAAAAAACTTGATTGTATAAAACATTCGTTATAACGTAACTACACAAGTCTGTTTTTTAAATCATGATATTTTCTTGTAATACGTTCTGAAGTTTGTTCCAGTATTGACTGGTTTAGCAAATTAACCAATCAATCGGGGTGCAATTTGAACGTCATGTTACAGCATTGATGGACGCAATGCCGCATTGATTTGAAACGGGAAAAGATATCAATTACATGTCTGATTGTAATGGTCTGGGTGTTTTCTATGTATAATATGTATGTATTTAAAAAATCATGTATATATGAGTATGTTTATACGTTGTTTCATATCCATACTACAGGCATCACGCTTAACTTGGGGCAAGATGGCGCTGTGTGAATGTCAGTGGATATTTATTTATTGAAATTGCTTATTTCAGGAGCTTTGCATAAAAATTATAAACAGTTATGTAGTCTCGGGTAGTCTAGATATATCAATTACAACATAGTTAATGCTTCAAGTTATGCAGAGTGGTGCCAGCTAATTTTACAATTTTAGACGTAGCTTAGAGACAAAACATTCAATAGTTTTCTGTTCAATGTTTTGTCGCTAAACTGCTTTTTCGTCAAACCTAATCATGTCAAATATCTATCAAATATATATCTAACCAACCTGCCTAATATGAAGGAAAAGAGAAAACATGATGGTAATGAGTAACCGCCACGTACATTGGTACTTTCGAATTTTCGAAATATATGTACGTTATCCGACGCTCTTACGGTGAAGGAAACATCGTGAGGAAACCTTCACGCACGTCTGCGAAGAGATTCAAAGATTGTGCGTGAAGTCGTCCAATCCGCACTGGGCCCGCGTGGACGACTAAGGCCTAATCACCCTATAACGGGTAGGCTCGTGCCCTCGGTGGGACGTAAATGAGCTGATGATGAATGAGTAAATGTTTCACTAATCGTAAAGTGAGTAACAAAGATCATCTGTGGGCTATCACAAGATGTTTAAGTATGTAATGATTAGAAAAAAGCAAAAAAGAAGAAGAAGCAGTGTTAAAATTATTCTGTTTTCGTTACCAGGGAAGTGGTACGAATTTAACGCGAGCGAAGCCGTGGGCAAATGCTAGTTATCTATATATTTATTATTGTAAATTATTTACCACATACTTAGCGATTTCTCTTTATCGACTCATCATAGACTCCGTGCTATGAAAGATGTCTCGCTGTTAAAGAAAGGAAATCATCAGCTTTGTAATAATTTGTAAGCTTTGTATGTTTTACTTAATAATACATAAGTAAGCAAAAAAGTCCGTGCTGAGTATTCATCATCATTTCTCCTACTAACCTAGTATCGGATTTTATGAGTTCCGAAAAGTCAAGAGAGTCATCGTATCCACAATTTCTATTCAGAATGTTAAGGGCAGTAATCAGTGTGTCCGATTGAAGACTATTATTCAATAAACCCGAATTGATATTAATGCAGCCATTAAATACATACTAATCCGCTGATACAGGTGAAGATATAACCCTACGAAAACATTCCAAGCAATAAAAGTAAAACACAACCACTTTGACCAGGCATCCCTTATGAATGTCCTTAAAGTTAGGGCTGTCACAGACAAGGTGACAAATTAGATAAATTATTTTATCTGCAGGGCGTTCCAATGTGTTTTCGAATTTTCGAAATTATGTACGTTATCCGGCGCTCTTACGGTGAAGAAAAATCGTGAGGAAACCTGCGCACGCTTCGAAGTGATTTAAAGGTTGTGCGTGAAGTCGGCCAATCGCACTGGCCCCTTGGTGTGGTCGTTTAATAGGCTGATGATGATGATCTAAGTTTTATATACTAGGTGGTAGACTCAGTACTGAGTCGTCTAGGTAGGTACCACGGCAGTGCCAGATATCGTCCCGTGAAATAGCACTTCTTAATTCTTTATGAGGCACTGTAGCTAGTAAAATTACCGATATAAGAGACTTAACATCTATTGTCTCGGGTGTCGAGCGCAGTGTGGCATTGGTGGAGAATAATAACTGTTTAACAATTGTTGATCTAAATCAATGTCAGTCGTGGTCAGGCATCAGGTCACCATGTGAGCGTCCTGACGTCCTATACACTTTGTAACTTAAAAAAATATTTTGAGTTCAATGCTGGGTTCACCGCTCGCTGCCGGGACGGGCCTTCCCACACAGCCTGGCTTTGGGGACTCTACATAGTGAAGGGTTACCATATGCCATAATCTGTATACTTTGCAGCGGGTTATACAAAAGTTTAAATAACACTGGTAACCCTTTTTATTTACAGCTCTACTGAGGAAGTAGCGAACGCAGAAAACTCTAGGCCTAAAATAATCAGCAATGAGCTTAAGGGCGTTCCGAAATGAGACTCGAAAAAGCTAAGGGCATTGGAGGGCTAGATAACCTTGAATGTTTAGGGAGAAAAGCGATCTTATCGAACTATTTCTTTTACATTTTAAATTGCCAATGTCCTTACATACCATGATTTGATAATTAAATAACCTATACTTATTTCTTTTGAGCTAGTGTCAACCCTGCCCAAATCAACCCTTAAATGGGTCAATCTAATCGGTCTGATTAATTCCACAGATAAGCCCCAACCGGTAGATATAGTTATACGGATAAATAGATAAACATGGGGTTGATTGGTTAATTTTTCAATTATGTCTTTATAGAAACTTTTTGTTGTTAATTAGGAATGCTTGTTAACATTTCGAAGGGATACAAAATGTTTTGTGATTGTATTTTGAAATATTTAATGTGAAATACGTTTGTGATAGTTTAATGTGAAATATATTTGTGATAGTTTAATGACGTTTTATTTGATAGTTCTGCAATTAACGACGAAGAAAGATTGTGATAAATTAAATACAAGCGGTTGGTTTCTTTGTCCATTATCATCGCTATCAATATTAGAATATTTTTATTATAATATAAGATTGCTTAACATTATAATTGATATTAAAATGTTATCAGCCTTATGGATTCTATGTCACAGACTAGGGACCACTGTCACTACTATCTGGGGCATCTTGTTTTCTTTTTAAAGGATTATTAGTTTATAGATATATTATGTTACCTTTGTTAAAATACTTTGTAAAATACTTATTACATACTACATCCCGGCAAGATAGTGATGACAGCCGTAAACGACTGGTAGCAGTGAGCAACAAAAAACGAGGGACAGATCCTTGTGGCGTGCTATTGGAGAGGCCTATGATCAGCAGTGGACAGGAGTAGGATGATGATGATGATGATACTTATTTTTATTTATATTTTAGTTTGTTAATAGTTTTATTATTACACCACTACGCCAGTGGGTCGTCAATTACATCAAACTGTTGCTCTACTTCACATAAGTGCGTCCATAAGGGCTTACGTATCTTAACGTTACAGTTACTCAATGGTTATCTAAATATATTCGAGAAACATATTCAAAAACAACTGCCTCGTGGGGATAAATCTCCCCACAAATGATAGATACAATATTGACTTTCCGATAATTTTTCTTAGCGATAAAAGTCGTCAATGTTACAACACACAAATGTTACTGCCCGATATCGAACCGAAACTTTTATTACACCAAGTCGATTCCAAACTATGTCAAATTATCTAAATACCCTGTACGCGTGGTGTAGTTTCATTACATACTTGTACTTATGAGTCTCATTGGTATAGCTCGTTTTTTTTTGTTTGAACTTTCTTGTCCTCTATCAATTTTAATTACATCTGCCGCAAATGACTTTATACTCAGGTACTTGATTATTTTTTGTGGTAATATACATGCGTCGTAAACAGATAAAATTTGGGGACACTGTAGTGCCCCCGCCAAGACGAGCCAAGCGAAGCGCAAGGCACTACCCACTTTTCTCAAGTGCTCCGTGGAGGTGATGGGTCACCTCCAAGGCGGTCGAGCGGAACTTCGAAGCCATACATATCAAGTGTTATGTAGAATTGTTGAAGTAAGGTCGGTAGAGTTAGGTCGTGTAGATTCAGAACGTTGTCAGAATGCAAGGACTCGATCGCGTAGTGACTAATGAGTTAGGTTTGACAATCGCACAAGTAAAGCAACTATCGCAATAGTTTATCATCGAATGGGGCCGAAGGCTTATAGGTTGATAATGATGATAATGGAACCTCTAAGTTAGGTTTTACTGTAATGTGAAGCCCTTTCACATTACAATAAAACCTAACTTAGAGGTGGTTGCAATTACCCTACCAAGGTTTTAGATAGCAAACCATGGACCTCAGTGAACCCCTTTGCCGTGGCTCTTGAATTCGTGATGACGATGAATTGACTCCTACATCACACCTAGTATAATATTAAATTATATATGATAGATAACACATACAATGTTGTGGACATACATACAAAATCATACATGTATTGCATTTTTGTCGGTAATATCTTAACGAGTGCTCGGAAAAGTGTTACGTAACTAGGCTGTCAAAACTTTACAATTACTTTTTATAATTCTATTACACTGCTGTCGTTAGTGTCATTTACAAAAAAGAGGCTTGCAATTCAATTCCTAAAGTTTTTTGTACTTTGGTGTTATTTCTTTATGCAAGCAACAAATAACAACACACCTTATGGTGAACAGCAATCGTATCATATGGAACACTTATAATCCAAAGAAAAGGCTAGAGTGCAGTCATAGATTCAGTAGTATGAGATGACTCATGTAGAGTCTATTACTCTAAAGATGTCAATTATTACACCAGATGTTCCGGGTTCAATCCCCGGACAGTAAAACATATATATATATATATATATATATATTATATATAATATATATATATTATATATATAATATATATATATATATATATATATATATATTTTTTTTTTTTTTTTTTTTTTATTATCTGCGATCAGCCTTAACCATAAGCAGATATGGTGAGGGATATATTAACTTTTGAACTGCTATTGGCCAGTGCCAATGCAGCTCCTACATTGGAAGAATATTATGGTTCCTCCGCAAGCGAAATACACTCCGTGACTCATCTAAGAGGTTTTGAGCCAGGGGGTTGGGATGAGCAATAAGGCGCTCTTTATGACTTTTGCGGAATCTGTCAATCTCCTCCTCAACCGTTCTAACTTGTAAGTAGTTGTGAATTTCATCGTTCCGCGTAAACAGAGGTGCTTTAGCAACACATTTTAAGATACTGTTTTGGACTCTCTGTAGGCACATTATATTAGATTTACTTGCGGAGCCCCAAAGTGCAATTCCGTAAGTCCATATAGGTTTGAGGATAGCATTGTAGATAAGAAGCTTGTTGTCTAATGAGATCACCGAGTTACGGCCTAAAAGCCAGTGAAGATTCTTGAAGCGAAGGTTTACTTCGTCCCTCTTTGCTTTGATGTGATCTTTCCATGTGAGGCGCCTGTCTAATCGAAAACCGAGGTATTTGACGCAGTCGGTATGTGGTAAGGTATCTAGTCCCATCCCCACCTCAGGGCAGTTTCCTCTTCGTAAAGTGAAAGTGATGTGTTGTGACTTCTGAGCGCTTGCCTTAATCCTCCACTTAGAAAGCCAACTTTGGGTGGAGTTTAGTTGAAGTTGAAGACACTTGCTTGCTTGTTCAGGATCATAGTTGCAGCATAGGAAAGCAGTGTCGTCCGCGTATGTGGCCACAGTGACATCACTTCTTGATGGAAGATCGGATGTAAATATATTGTATAGTACAGGGCCGAGCACAGAACCCTGGGGGACTCCCGCAAGACATGGGTAAAAAGATGAGAGTGCCGTACCGTACTTAACCTGAAACTTTCGCCCAGACAGGTACGACTCAATGATGGTAAAGATTGAGTGTGGGAGCAAAGTTTTTATCTTGCATAGAAGCCCTCTATGCCAGACTCTATCAAAAGCTTGTTGAATGTCTAAAAAGGCTGCCGAGCAGTATTCTTTCCTTTCGAAGCATTGTCTAATTGTATGGCAGACTCTGTGAACTTGCTCAGATGTTGAGTGATGTTTCCGGAAACCAAACTGGTGATGAGGAATCAAATTGGTGCCATCTATTAGTGTTTCCAGGCGAACAAGAAATATTTTCTCCCAAAGTTTGGATAACAGTGGGCTTAGACTAATTGGTCTGTAAGATGAGGCTTCCTGCGGGGGTTTGCCCATTTTATGAATCATTACGATTTGAGATACCTTCCAAATTGACGGAAAAAATGACAGCCTAAATACGGCATTGAATAATTTAGTAAGAAACACGATGCCCTTGCGAGGAAGTTCTTTAATAATTCTGGGAGTGATAAGGTCAAACCCAGGGGCTTTGTTATTGTCCAGGGACCGAATAAATCGATGAACTTCGCCAGGTGTAGTCATTTTTACAGGAAGACACATCTGAAGATCCTGGTTCATTACATCGTCAATTTCAGGATCGTCTCTTATGTCAGAATTGTTGGGCTGGAAAACAGACGACAGATGAGTAGCAAACACTTCGGCTTTTTCTTCGTCAGTACGCGCCCAAGAGGATGAACCGCGTAATGGAGGGAATGATGTTTGTGGTTTACTACTAATTTTTGCCGCCCTCCAGAGAGAATATTCACCTTTTCCCAATGGGGACAAAGATTTCAATTGCTTCTGTAGCTCAGATTCAGCGTTATCCTTCAGAATTTGTCTGAGCTCCCCCTTGGCTCGATTGTATATTTTTTTATCTGACTGCAGGTGCGTTGTTTGCCAGACCCTGCGCAGCCGACGCTTCTCTACCAGTTTTTTTTTGATATCAGATGTTAAAAAGGGTTTGATTTTACGAGATCCATTGTTGGAAGGCGTATTCTTCCAGGCAGCCGCTTGAACCAAGTTGGTGAATTTAATGCAAGCGTCATCAATATCCTCTGTGGACTGGAGTGGTACGCAGAGATCAATGTTTTCTTCTAGGTATGATCGAAAGCTATACCAATCAGTAGCATTATTATATAGTGACTCTTGTTTTTCCTTCGAGAGTAGAGATGAACTTACGGTTAAGATGACAGGGGTATGGTCGGAAGAGCCATCGAAACTTGGTTCTATTGAAGTGTATGAGTTACCAATTCCCCTTGTAATGAAAAAGTCGAGGAGATCAGGAATCTTGTTGTGGTCAGTGGGCCAATATGTGGGCTGGCCTGTGGAATGTATTTGTAATTTATTGATGTCGATGCAGCATTTTAATGCGCGGCCTCTTGTCACAGTCGTGCGTGAACCCCAGAACACATGCTTAGCGTTCCAATCTCCGCCCGAAATGAATCGACTACCCAAAGTTTGAAAGTAATCCGAAAACATAATGTCAGTAACTTTGTGTTTCGGGGGACAGTAGACAGCGGAGAAGGTGATGCAACCAAATCGATCCTGGACACGGACAGTTGCCGCTTGCAGGTAGACGGTCTGATACTCAGACCATTCAAGTACTTTAATGGACTTTTTAATCAAAACAGCTGCACCGGCATGTGCTCTACCATCAGGATGTGGAGCAGAGTATATAGAATAACCATCAATTTTTACAGATCTTGCAGATGTTAAGTGGGTTTCTGAAATGAGTACTACATCTAGTTTATTGATTGCAATGAATGCCTGCAGTTCTTCAGCATTGGCACTCAACCCATTAATGTTCCAAGTAGCAATCTTGAGACTTAGCTCGAGAGCTTACTAAGCATGTTTGTTATAAGCCCTAGAAGGGTACTTATTTGTTGTAGTAAGAGATCCATTTTTTCGCTTTGTTTTAATAAGATGGTTTCCAGATATGCCACATTTGTTTCCTGGTCTTTGTTACCAATAGTTGGGCGGGGAGACTCATTATTTTGTTTAGTAGAGTTTGAGGTGAGTTTTTCCTTGTAAGACATTTTGTTAGGATCTTGGCGAGGTTTCGGAGCTGTAGCAGATACATTAACATAGTGTTCATTTGTTTGGTGCATGTAAATAGGTTTTGGCTTAGCTTTAATAGTTTTTCTAGAAAGAATCTCCTTGTAAACCCCGCAGCCCTTGTAGTTTGCAGGGTGGTCTTGTGAACACAAAGCACATTTGGCAGGAGTATTTCTGTCTTTTTTAGGACAGTCCGAGGTTCTGTGTCCATCTCCGCATTTGACGCAGCGATAAGGTCTCATACAATTATTTTTTGAATGACCATATTGTTGGCACCTTTGGCACTGGACAATATGTTTAGATTTACGAGGTTCTTCAATTTTTACTTTTTGGTGATAGATGTATTGTATATCCTTAGCAGCTTTATTATTCATATTGGGCTCAAGGTTGACAAAAAAGGTGGATGTAGGTTTCTTGTCAGGTCCATATCGTGCATTAATGATTTCACCTCTCACTCTATTGCCGGTATTCTCTATTTCATCTATAATGGCATGATGCGGAGTAGTGTGGTGAAGATTTTTTATAACTAATCGGTGACATTTGGTGTCTTTTCTACTGAATGTGTGTCCAATTAGCCCTTTCAGTCTGACCAGGTCAATAACTTTCTTATAGCTCTCTATTGAGTTTGCCATAACACGAAGAATGTTTTTGTTGACAATCCTGTATTTGATTTCAGATGGGTCAATTACAGTCTCAATGAGTTTCGTCAATTCCTTAAGATCATCTATACCATACAAAATTATAGGTGGTGGTTTATTAGGGACCAAGGGACTAACTGTGCTGTCTTGTTGATCTAGGGGCAAACTGGAGAATCTATTAGTAGTTAAGACTCCTGGCCTAATATCTTTCTCACCTTTATCTGGGGAGGGGCTCGATAGTTTCTTCCTTTTAGGGTTTCTAATTTCGGGCACTCTTTGCCAGGAGGGGCGTTCGACACTTTTGTCTTCAAAATTATTTTGAGAGTCAGAAACGTCATGATTTGGTATGTTGCTTGTTGAGTTGTTCCTTGTTTTTGGCAGAAACATACTGGGGTGAAATGCCTGCTGTACTAACTTCTTATTTCCAGTAACATTAACATTCGCTGCAGCCTGGTCACCTACCACAACGATGTCTTCGGTAACAGATTTCACACTCTCCAGCCCGGGTACTGGAGAGCGCCGGGGGTTAGCCGGTTCGCATGACAAATCGCATTCACTATAAGACATTTTCATAAAGAGGGGTTGGGAATTTAACAAGTAGCACTTTCCCAAGGTACTACTGCCACTGTTTTAGAGGAGATTTAGTTCCTCTTGGCTTGTGGTAGCCAAAAGACAGGTTATTTACCGCCGCCCGTTGCTCGGCGTTGCTGCCCGGTTAGCACCACCCAGGGGGTACGTGTAGGGTTAACCTAGGAGTAGGTGGTAAATCCTACGGACGGAGGCAGCATCACCCCATATATATATATATAATATATATATATATATATATATATATATGCCCATAGTACTAGCTCCTTGCTGGAATTGGGCCTAGGTGACGATGTGCGCAAGTCGGTGGATATTTATATATTGATATCTCAGACACACCTTTAGCAAAAGCAAAACTGTCTAGTGAAACGGAGGTGCTAACGCAGATGAGCTTAAGAAACCTCCCCTAAAAATCTTATTTATTTCCATCCCACATTTTTGTGCTTAACCTAATTGACAGCCCTAACTAAGTCCGTTCGTAATACGTGGAAGTGTAACTCTGCCGCGATGCGGCGCGAGCGCAGATACTAATAGATACTAGTTATAAGGCGAACCACTCTGTAGACGACAAAAAAGTAATTAATAATTAATGAAGTTATTTTCTTTTAAAATAAAATAGTTTACTCATAGGGAGATAGATCAATCATACTTAATTTTTATGAAATAAGTAGTTCGAACGAGTAGACGGATTATATGATGCTATGCAATACCTTTGCCGGTTTTAAAAAGGCTCAGACAAAAAAATACATAGAAAGGGATGATGGACTGTTTTAGGCCTCCAGTTACCAAAATCACGAACGCGAAGCGTTGGTCTACGGTAGCTTCTTGAGGCTGTACTATCGCTCCAGCCGACCGACCCAATCCACTAGAAGCACGGTTCTCTCACAACATGCTTCTGATTGGTGCATAGAATTGTCTTCATTTTTAATCATTATGTTCAACCTCGTAAGGAAACAGGGTAAAATCACTCAAACTGGCTTCACACACACAGCGCCATGTAGCCCCAAGTTAAGCGTGAAGCCTGTATTATGGGTACTAAACAACGGATAAACATTCTTATATACATTTTTTTTTGTAAATACATACATATTTTACATAGAAAACACCCAGACCATTACAAACAGACATGTTCATGCACACAAATATTTGTACTGCCCGATGATCGAACCCGGTTGCAGTCGACGTCTCAACCATAACACAAATGGGTTGTGTGCGCTTTGTAGTTTCTTCCACTAAGTGTGCGAATTCGAGTCTTGACCTCACTGTTCAAGCTTTGACCTAACTCATTTCTCAAATCACTAGACTATGGAGGTAGTGAAAGAAAAACTTATTTCCATTGTTTTGTCTTTATGCTCAGCCGTTTTAATTTGGGGTCCAAGCCAGCATCCCCTACACGTGGTAAATATACTAAGTGGTAGACTCGGTACTGGTTCTTCTTGGTAGGAATCCTCCGCAGTTTCTGATATTCAACGGAGAAAAAGAAGTACTATGCATTTTCGGAAGAGGGTACTAGTAAAATTACCGGGTATATGAGACTAACACCCACCGTCTCCGATGACGGGCGCAGGGTGTTATTATAGAGAATATAAATTAAATTTATAGTAATGGTTTCCTTCACGACTGGGACATTAATTATGTTTTTATAACATTATGTTTATATATTAATTTAATAATAATTAAAATATCCGTAACTTTAAGTACGAAGGCGTGACTTTAGTCGTACTGTGAACAGTTGGCCTTATATTGATAATAACTCTACGTTACTCCGAGTAACCGTTAGTAGACTTCCTAGTAATAACATTTTGCATTACGAGTAGATACGTTGATCAATACAGTACTATATCGATCGTAAACTGGCTGAATCAGTTATAGCTTTACTGCCATATTTTCTAATGTACTTTAATTGCATTTGGAAAAAACTCAACCTGTACATTTGCATAAAATAGTTTGATGAGAGGATAAAATTTTTGATATTTTCGAATCAATACATAGGAATTCATTAATAATTAGAGCATAGGTTTGTAACTATAAAACTCTAATTAATATTAAGATTTTAAGAAAAAATAGATAAAAAAAGGAGAAAAAAAGAGGGTTCCGTTCCACCATCTGATCCCGATTAATTGAAATAAATGTATTTTGTAGTTCCATCATAGTATATAATGTCGTCATACATTTCACGTCCGAGAAATGAACTAGAATTATCTTTTGTTCTATTATTTTAAGTCAAGTAATAATAATTACGTCCATTATACTAAACACAATTAAGTGTCGAACATTGCAGATTAACGTTTATTACTCCACAAGATAAAATCAATTGGGAAACTTGCAGTTGATACTTGCAAATATTGCCATGTTTTATTGGTTTCCTACTCATGTTATACTCACAAATAGTTACCAATACCTAGCAAGTCATCCAGTGACTGCATTTACATTTCTTACTTTAAACTTTGCATCTATGTAAACATAACACCAATTACTAAAAATTGACCTTTTTGCGAGTTCAAATGGGCGCAGTTGATACACTCTTATGTTAATCAGAAAACCAATTTTAAATATCAGAATAACTTCATGTACGTGTAAAATGCTCAGCCAATGGTGCCTCCGATCACTGTCATATACCTTTTCAGTACAGATGGTCTGTTGAAGGAACCTAATTACTTGAGAGCGTAATAAGTTTAAATAAATAAATAATGAATAAATATCATCAGACAGTGCCACCGAGCCCTCAATCTTAGAATTTAGCCTATATTTGGGTACTAAAACTGAATAACAGATCATTACAAATAGACGTTCATGTATACGATTATTTAAAATGCCCGTGGATCGAACCCGGAACCAGTGATGTAGTAGCCGACGTCTCGACCATTACACCACATGAGTCTCGTCACCTGAGACGAGAGATGATATTATATATAATATATATGACGATAATATTATACCACAAACCTGAACTACACCGGATAAAATCAGGCATTTCTGTATCAAACCTAGCACCAAGAGACTCTAATCACATTTCTCCGACACGAGTTTCAAGCTAGCCAATAGCCCGGGTTTGCTCACGTAATATCACAGTACGGTGCTAGACGTAGGAAACAAGCAATTACAGTCAGGAAGCGCACTACGACTTAACCAACGTGCTTTAACAACTTTTATTCTGCAAGTGGCCAGAGCACTTTTGCTTTTTTATTAACTTTCTAGTTTATTATGTTTTTAATGCACCTACGATTAACTGGAAAACGGAGTTGTAATATTTATTTTACATACTTTATTGCACTTTAACAAAAAAAGACGAAAACATTAATATACATTCAGTACAATGGGTACAACGCACAATTTATTCCAGGCAACCTTAGGATAAAAAAAAAGAATGTCTAAAGGGGCATCTTGTGCAATTCAGATAGACTTGAAAAATTTTATACCAAATTTTACAATCTGGGGGCAAGGCAGTGCCCCCGCCAAGTCGAGCGCGAAGCAAACACTGCCGTACCATCCTTTACACGATCCATTTCGCCGCATTTTCAGGCCCCGATTTGAGAACCTTTGGATAATATCAGAGCGCTAAAATTTTCGTCGTCTAGTAAGATATAATAACTTACTTTAAATCCAAAATTTCAAGTCTGTAGGTCATTTAGTTCCGACGTTGCGAAAGCAAAGTTCGCATTTTCGACAGACACTCACTCACTCACTCACTCATGATCATCAAAATAGAACTAGTACTTCCCATTAACTCAGAAAGCTGAAATTCGGTACAGAGTTAGGGTTTAATGGCTACATAACGGGAAAACTATGAAAACTTCGAAAATCGAAGATCTGGAGTACCTGGTGACCCTGCTAAGATAACAAAATCATCAAAATAGAAATAGTACTTCCCATTAATTCACAGAGCTGAAATTTGGTACAGAGTCAGGGTTTAATGGTTACATAAAGGGAAAACTATAATAACTTGGATAATCGAACATCTGGTGACCCTGCTTAGATAACAAAAGAGCCCAACCAAACTATAAGAGATGACATACCGCCTTTAAACAATATATATTTAACATGGTGGGCCGCTTCATCCGATGTCAAAAATCGGGGGGCACGGTAGTGCCCGCCAAGTCGAACGCGCTAGACCAATACAAACAGACATGTTGGTGCACACAATATTTGTAGGTACTGCCGGGGATCGAACCCGGAACCCTTGGTGTAGTAGCCGACGTTTCAACCATTACACCCAATGGGTTGTCTAATATTCCTTTCAGTTTCTACAAAAAGAAGTAAATCCCACCAAAAACATTCTGTAAAAAATCTAGCCAAGTCTCGATGGAGCTGCTTGATTATCCTAAAAAGTAATGAAATCAAGACAAGACGTGCCAAGTCTAAGGTTCCTTACTGCAATTAATTAATTATTATGGTTAATGTTGTGTGACTTGGCCGTTGAACATTCTTTATACGTTAGTGGCTTTATCAAGCCTACAATCGATGGGCTATTGAATCACCGTTTTCCAAGTGGCAAATTTGTACCGTCAATGGGTAGCGGTTCTGGCGACAGATTGGCGCAATGGTGTCATGAAGCACCAGTTTTGTATCCTTGTGTACTCTTCAACGGCAAGTCACACATTAACCATAATAATTAATTAATTGCAGTAAGGAACCTTAGACTTGGCACGTCTTTGTCTTGATTTCATTACTTTTTAGGGATAATCAAGCAGCTCCATCGAGACTTGGCTAGATTTTTTACAGAATGTTTTTGGTGGGATTACATTACATTTACAAATTATTTTGACATCGATCACATTAATGTAATTTCATAGTTGACTGGTCGGCTTCAGGTCAACGATTGATTTGGTTGTGGGTCGGCTTACCATCCTTACGGATAACGACTTACAACCTTAGATAAAATCCTGTGGGGTTACCGCAATCTCTTTAAACAGTATTGTTATAATGACATGTCAGCATTTTTGTACCAGAAAAGACGAAGTAATATTGTAACACTGTTCTAAGAGATGCCTGTAACCACCCAGGACCAATGGCCTAAAGTGCCTTCTGAAGCACAGCCTTAGTTGAAGTAATAATCTCATAAAATAAACGATATCGAAATACGAGTACTTACCAACCATGATAGTCACTGTAGATACTTCCATAATAATCGATCCATCCTTTTAACGGATGTAATAAATAAGGGTAGTAGGACCAATGTAAGCCATCACGCCACCATACATAGACTACAGCGTCAATACAATAAGGTCTTTAGAGTATGTGACATCGACATATTTCCAAAGCCTCAAATATTCAGGCGTCAAGTATTGCAGTCTTTTGACTGCAGTGCTTGACGCCTTGAACTTGTATTCAGTAAATTTGATTAATTCACTGAATTTAGATTTATTTAGTAAATTGATCATAATCAAGAGTACGGTACTTGAATTCTTTTATACTATTATACATATTCGGAAGAACGTCGGTGGCTCAGTGGTGTGGACTGTCGCCTTCCTACCGGGAGGGCTGAGGTTCAAATCCCGCCACGTACCAATGTATTTTCGAAAATATATGTACGTTATCCGACGCTCTTAAGATGAAGGAAAACATCGTGTGGAAACCTTCATGCACGCCTGGGAAGAAATTCAAAGGTTGTGCGTGAAGTCGTCCAATCCGCACTGGGCCCGCGTGGACGACTAAGGCCTAATCACCCTATACGGGTAGGCTTGTGCCCCTCGGTGGGGACGTTTAATGAGCTGATGATGATGATGATGATTATACATATTTAAAATTGTTTATTTTTACACTTAGCTTTAACTTTATGTTTGTCTCTGATTCTAGTTGCTTGTATCACTTTTTATCTTGTTGTTTGTGTATATTAATAGATATTTATGTTATTAGTGTACAGGACGGTCAGGACGCTCACCTGATGGTTAGTGATACGCCTGACCATTTAAGGAGACCAATAACTGATAGACAGATATTATTATCCGTCAATGCCGCACTGCGCCCGACACTAGAGACAACAGATGTGAGGTCTCTCATATCCGGTAATTTCACTAGCTACAGTGCCTCATCCCGAAACACAAAAGTGCAAACCACTCCTGTTTCACGGGCGGATATCTAGCACATCGGTGACCTACCTAACGACTCAGTCGACCACCTAGTAAAGAAATAAATAATAAGGATATCATGATAATCCTAAATTTGCGTCTAGATAGAAATTAGCAGATTTCGTCACAGCCTAGCTCAACGTAATCGCCTACATCCATCGGCGTAGTAAACTCATATCAGATCATGTAATGCACCAATTACTGACTCCAAATGAGCAATCGCTTGCGCAAACCATGGTTGCCAAATAGTAATAAATCTGTAACATTTTTACGCATATACCATAATAAAATCACAATTGTGTATCGAGGTCAGTTATTTTAACGACCACGGTTCATGTGTACTGTAGATATTCGTATAAGTAATAATAATAATAATCTTTATTGAAACCAAAGTACATGTTTTTAAGTTACAATAAAAGTTAACACCTGCAATAGTCAAATAAAATTCAAATAAAATCTAAATAAAATTAAAATCGCAAAACCACCTAGTATGAATATGATACATATATATATATATAAAAATTATTATAATTATATTTCTGCATAAATACATTTAATTTACATCCAAATAATGATGAATCAATAAATATTAGAATAATAAAAATATAAATGTCAGATCAGTCTAGGCCTTAATAATATAAAGGCCTTAATTATATTATAATTGTTTGAATAATATGAGCCCAAGGTGACTCCTCGTCTCTCCTACTTGCCGTGCCCTACAGGGTCCATAAATGTACTTATGTACTTTCAACATCTATGTTACTTATGGAGTGCAATAAAGATATGAGTAGTCAAAGACTGTGTCGCAGATGCTAGCGCCCACCTCACAATAAACGGGTGTTTCAGACAGGAGCTTTATATAATAATAACACTTCTTATTAAATAGTATAACGAACAAAGACAAAAGGATTTATATATGAATTTATGAATATTTATGAAAGTAAGAAAGATATGTGTGGGTGATAGTGGTGGGGTAATAGTTTAAGTTTGCGTGCGTGCGTGTTATGTGTGTGTGTGTGTATGTGATGTTTCGTGTATGTGTTGGTGAGTGTGTGTGTGTGTGTATTTGTGTTGCCAAAACACAGATTCTACTTTATTAAAGCTTCGACTCTATCATAGTCGAGGCTTAGGAGATATTCTTTTAAAATAATATTGCATTTGAACAGAGGAAAGTCATCCTTATCAGCCTATAACGGCCCACTGCTGGGCACAGGCCTTCCCGCACAGCTTAGCTATGGCTAGACTGGGCCGTAAACCACCACGCCAGCCCACTACTAAGATATTGATATCTCGAGAGAAATAAATGATAATATTCGTAATTAAAAGATATTAAGATTAATATTACAACATCGGACAATTATTTCGAGTAACAATGGGCAATTTAACTAAACAAATCAACAAGCGGTGACA
The DNA here is from genome assembly GCA_019425675.1 of Leucinodes orbonalis. Taxonomy (NCBI): domain Eukaryota; kingdom Metazoa; phylum Arthropoda; class Insecta; order Lepidoptera; family Crambidae; genus Leucinodes; species Leucinodes orbonalis. The sequence goes on along the minus strand of PQWD01006946.1, from coordinate 38,674 downwards.
TAAAACCATGATACAATACTTCATCATCCATTGTTTCTAAATTATTCGTTATGACAAATGAAAGCTGATAACGTCCATGTTATGCAGAGGCTTGCTGAACAGCATTTGAAAATTTTAAGCTGCAATGATTATATTAGAACTAATACCAACATACTAAAAACCGTATAATCCAAGTGGGTCTACCTCAAGGAATAAATTAATTTAGACCATAAACATAGTTACCAATACCCAGCGAGTCATCCAGTGACTTGCATTTACATTTCTTTACTTTAAACTTTGCAATCTATGTAACACTAACACAAATTACTAAACATTGACCTTTTTGCGAGTTCAAATGGGTGCAGTTGATACACTCATATGTTAATCAGAAAACCAATTTTATATCAGAATAACTTCATATACGCGTAAAATGCCCAGCCAATGGTGTCTTTTTATTTAGACCATAAACTGAGATGATAGATAGCTCTGTGGCATTTTAGAAATAATTAGCAGTAGTGCAGTAGTAAAATCATTTTTGCTTCATCATCATTATTGTAGACCTTGACTAAAACTTTAATTCTTGTAATGTATGCAGTACTAAGTGAAGGCTTCCCAAATAATGACATGAAGGAATCGACACCCAATGAAACAATGTATAGACAATGGAGCGATCTATGATTGAATCACAGATTTACAAACTAAGTACATCTGTGGATTGAATTTTCTCTCAGAGATAAAATAAAAATATGTTTTGGTTGAAGAACTAAAGTTAATATATATCTCGTCGGATCAGCAGTTGAAGTGTAATGGTCACGTATGTCGCAGAACCGATGGACATTGGAGCAGACAAGTTCTGGAGTTGAGACCGTGACTCGAATCAAAGCGTGGGAGCCCTAATGGACCGACTTGCGAAAGGTCGTTGGAGGAGGCTGGATCCGAAAAGCGGATAATTGGGATAGGTTGTAGAGAGAATCGACATCTATAGTCTCCTAGCTAGCTTAGCCAGATCGTACATTATAATTTATGGCAAACATTCTTTTTTCGTTTCGTTGACGATACTCGACTACCAGTAACTTAACAGTAAATTTCACACCATAGTGAAATTATGACAACTGTCAGCTCTTAAAACATAAACATTATGTTTTAAGAGCTGACAGTAACCTTACAAACCGTAACCAGATTGACCTGACAGTAAATTATTAACAACAAATTCTACACTAAAAATTAAATTGTCCATTACAATCCTTGACCAAAAACTTTTATTACTATTGCAAATGCGTATAAACAAAACAATGCACTATTTTGTAATTCAACCAACTGTCCGCAATGAGATTTCCTAACCTCGGCTCCAATTCCACTAAAATCCGCTGAAAGGATCGTAAATATGTCTCAAAAGTATTTAAAATATTGTACTCATTCGTTCTGTTTATGGTAGATTTTAAAAGTAACACCATAAGACAATTGATTCTACCATATAATTACCATTTTAAACTTACATCAAAGTATATAAAGTATAGTACGGAATACCAAATTAACAGTCGGATTGTAGTGTCGTAATATTGAGTATATTAGTGGAATTGAGGCCTATTAATTACTGCAGAAGAGAATTAACTGAAATAGGCTACAATATAATAAAAACAACCTTGGTACCAAATGTCGGTCGGTTCTTGCACAAATTCTTGCGTTCAAATGTTATCTTTGAAGTGGATTCATAAATCAGTAAGAACAACGTAATTAATTTGAATTAAGATCATGCTTTTAGTAGTAAAGTATGAGTTATTGATGACAAGATTATGATATGACACCTTTAACTATAAAAACGTAAGCATTGTTTTTTTTCATTATGAATTGTAATTACCAAATAAACAATCTGAATAATTATTGCAACAAATGGAATCCTTTCTATTTTTGCGTAATTATGTTATTCAATCAATTAACTGAGACAATTATATATCTATATTTAGACCCTTCCAAAAGGCTTTTATAAAAATCAATAATGAACGCGAGTAAAATCTATACGATATCGTATAATTATTTTTTTAAATAATTAAAACATGCAACAGAGCTATACTTAACAAATACTGTCATCTAAACTTAAGTTCCTTTAATACTCTAGCTCTCGTATCGTAAGGGATTGATACTTATATCATGTTCCATTATTATCTTTAATTTTGCTGTATGTAACCTTTTTTGTATTTCCATTATTATAAAGTATAGTAGTGTCATTTTACTCATCATTCATATTGTTAATAAGCAAAAGGTAAATAAAAAACAATCTAACATTTCACATTTTTTATTTCTCAGCCTCAATTCAAAGTACTTATCGTACCCTGACAAGTTACATATAAAAAACAAAGCGTACAAAGCTAAAACAAGTATAACAGATCAAATAAAAATATCTACAAATGGACAACCGCGCACCGTGAACGGTGCTATGCGATCTGCTAAAGAACCTCTCCAGAACGAAACTATCCAGTGTCACAACCTTCCACGCGTGAGCGATCAGCACCAAGATAAATTTGCAATATATACACTAAAATACTAAAAGATCACATTTTTAACTTAGCCTAATAAGGTACTGTGTGAGACCTAAATCTCTAAGGTTTAATGCCAACCGTGGTGATGGTGCTCTTCCTCCTTTTTGATCAGGAATGGCACGTGCACCTTTACTGGGTACGGCACTTCCTTAACCAGAGGTACTGGGACCTCCTTGTACACTGGGTAAGGCTTGTCGATCGGCACCTTCACTTCATAGGGCACTTTCTTCTCGACGGTGTAAGGGATTTTCTTGTATACATCGTAAGGTTTGGGCACTGGTACTTTCACGGGGACTGGGTAGGGCTTCTCAACCTCAACCTTGTAGGGCTTGTCGACTGGTACCTTCACTTCGTATGGGACCGGTTTGTGCACCGTTACTGGGTAGGGCTTCTCAACGGGCACCGGGTAAGGTTTAGGTACTATACGTTGTAAGGCTTGTCGACGGGGACCTTCACTTCATAAGGCACCTTCTTGATCACCTCGTACGGTTGGGGAACCTTAACCTCCACCTTCACTGGGTATGGGACCTTCTTCTCTACAGTGTAGGGCTGCGGCACTGGTACCTTCACTTCATAAGGGACTTTCTTCTCCACTGTATAAGGGGTGGGTACTTTCACTTTGACTTCGAACGGCTTGTCGACTGGCACCTTAACTTCGTAGGGAACTTTCTTCTCTACAGTGTAAGGTTCAGGCACGTACACCGGGTATTTGACGTACTCCTTAACAGTGACGGGGACTTTCTTCTCGACAGTGTAGGGCTGGGGGACGGGCACTTTGACTTCGTACGGCACTTTCTTCTCGACGGTGTAAGGCACGTGTTTCTCGACGGTGTAGGGGACGGGGACCTTCTTGATGACCTCGACGGTCTTGACGTGCTCGTGGTGGTGGCCGTAGTCGTGACCGCTGGAGATGGGTTTCCAGTCACTGGAGCCACCGAATTCTCCGCCGTGTCCCAGGCTCAGACCTTCGTGGCCGAAGCTGTGGGATTCCTGTCCACCGTATCCTTCGTAACCGCCAAAGCTGTGGCCTTCACTGCCGCCGCCGAAGCCGCCATGGCCACCGTAGCCGGTGTCATAAATTCCCCGTTTCTCCTGCTTCTTGTCTTCGGCCGCCACTTGCTTGGGTGCGCCTTTCTCCTCGCTGGCAAAGGCCACCACGGCCAATGAGGCTACTAGAACAACCTGTTGAAAAATGTATGTTAGTTTGGAAGGTTTGACATCTTATTAGCATTCAAATAGCCTATACTGTCCTAAAGCAAGTCAAAGAGAGGTTTAGCTACGCAGCCTGTGTTCAAAAGTAAAGATTCCATACGGCCGACTTATTTCATGACAATTGAAAACAGCACGGTAAGAGGAAGAAATCTTAGTCACATTTATGTATGTATGGATAAGAATTGCTTTATCAAATAGTACTAGAAAATGTGTTAAAATAAACTAGATAATGTTCTGAAAGTGACAGTACGTTGTGAATACAAAACCAGATCTCGATAAATGGTTAAAGTTGGGAATACTAAATCCATGCTTTCTAACATTTATCTTACTATTACGGATATCGTGCAGCATTCTAATAAGATTATGTTTCGGTTTTAAACTCTTGTTTGAAAAATATCGCTCATATCAGGCATCCTACATATTCAAGTGATCCCAATCGTATTTTAAACTCGATGGAAAATGCACGCAGTCTTTGAAATGCAAAGCATTTAAGACATTGATACTAACCTACTTTTTGTTATCGAGAGTGTACATCGTTATTAATATTAAATAGGTAATAAATGTATCTTTTAAAATAAAACAGACTTAAGTATTCGCTACCAAATAAACTGATGTAGAGCCGCTAATGACTACACTTCGCACACAATCATACATGTGACATATACATTAATTTAGATGCAATTAAAGATAATTTAAAGATATTATTTAGCGAAAACAAAATATTGATAGCCACATAAAATTAAGGATAGTTTTATCGTAGTTAGTTACTTAAATCTATGAATATGTTTCATGCCTTTTTCCAAAGTTAACCTGTTTTCAACGGTCATTTTATTGAGCATACTTTCAATTGTTTTATTGCATAACCGAGTAGCTAATCGGTGCCGGACACGAAATCTACCAGGAAACATGTCTATTTGGACGGATTTAAAGCGCTTTCGCAATCTTAATATTGATCTATGTTGTCGAGCTTTATACAGCGCTGTAAAGTACCATTTCAACTTAGTCATTTTGTTATTGTGTTCGCATTTTTTAACTTAAAAAAAACTGATTTTATCGATATGAATAAATATGAGAATTATATAATCAATAATTATTTAAATATTATTAGTTGAGATCAAAATTGTCAAAAAGTTTTTTTGTTATTATAATATGTTGTTCACCTCTTCCCCTCTAATCGTTTATTCTTTTGTATATTTTGGTTTGCTGGTGGAAATCTCTTGTGAGTACCCATCATGTAACTAATAAAATGACTTGGGGGCTTACCACTATCTTAACAGTGGGTATTAAAATTATATTTCTGGTACAAAAGTGCTGACGTATCGTTATATTAATACTGTTAAAGAGATGGCAGTAACCCTGTACTTGATTGTACCTGTATTCGAAAATTTTTGAGTTGTTTAACAAATTATAACGTCCCACTGTAGAACTTCCTACAAAAATTGCACTAATTGATTCCCCGCGGGCTTTGAAACATCGACCGTTGGATCAAATACCACAAAGTGACTTTTACTTCTCTCTTGGGCTCTGAACCAACAATCTACGGATCGCGCTACGAGTCTAGTGACTAGACTCATCATCATCAGCTCATTTAATGTCCCACCTAGGGATACAAGCCTACCCGGTGTTCAGGCCTTTGTCGTCCACGCGGGCCCAGTGCGGATTGGCCAACTTCACGCACATCCTTTGAATCTCTTCGCAGGCGTGCGCAGGTTTCTTCACGATGTTTTCCTGTACCGTAAGAGCGTCGGATAACGTACATATAATTTCGAAAATTCGAAATCACATTGGTGGCGGGATTTGAACGTCAGCCCTCCCGGCAGGAGGGCCACAGTCCACACGATTGAGCCACCGACGCTCTCTACTCGACTCTCTCTGACTAGACTACAGAGGCAGTAACAAAGAAAGCAATCAGTTTGTTTTTTGGAACGGAGACAATTGTACCAATTGAGTATTAAGTCGTGAAGATACAACGCGGTATATATGTTCAACGGGCCATATGTAATTACAGCATGTGTCAGTGAAAGTTGCGAGGCTAGTTTACGATTGTTATAACAATAACAATTTTATTATTAACACTGTGTTATAATCCCTTACTTAACTACATTATATAAAATTAAAACATTATATTCAGTCAATGATGTTCCAATGCAAGAAGAGTCTCGGTGGCGGTTGTGCGTGAAGTCGGCCAATCCGCACTAGGCCCGCGTAGCAGCTAAGCCCTATATACCCTTTACAGTAGGCTCGTGCCCCTCGGTGGGGACGTATAATGAGCTGATGTGATGATGATTTAGGGAGAGGCTATCCACACATCATGGCCATGGGGAGTTTGGGCTGAAACCCACCACACCGGCTCAGTGCGGATTGAAGGTTGTTAACGACCATCATTAGATAATAGTCGGACCTTAACGTGTCTAACAAAGCACGGAGAGACTCGAGATACTTTTTTCGGTCACCCATCCGACGACCGGCCTTTGCACTAGTTGCATGACTTGTGCAGTTGTTAACGGAACGCACTAGCCGCTAAGCCAACTTTTAGTTTGAATTTACTTGAACTTTAATGCACTTAAATTGGAGTAGTATGACGCTGTGTAGATGTATTTCTGTCGCAGCTATAACATCAAATAAGTAAACTGAACTTTAAAATACTATAAAACAGTTGTGGACCTGGACAAGCACAACAAAAATATGAGAGAAGATATTAGAAACTAAAAAGTTTGTTTTGAATTTGTGTACAACAAATATTTTCGAAGTAAAGCAAAAACAAAATCACATTATGCCCTAATAAATGATTTGACAAATCTCACACACTATAAATGTTCTCATTATTTTTTTGGTATAGAAATGTGCTATAAACTAATATGGTATGTTTACAATTCCGTCACGAAGTAACCCGGGCACAATCACCAAAGCAAATACGGAGTCGCGTACACTACAAAGAGCGACATTACGTTTTGAATTTGTAAATCGAACGTTTTAAGTGAAAACGTTTGAATATGTAAATGCTAGAAATTGAAGATAAAGATTTGAACATTAGAAAAAAAAGTCGAATCACGGTTGACTTTCGAACCTAAATAAAATATTGTGTATCAAATTTGTTAACCGTTTAATAATTATTAAAAATAACTTTAAAACTATGATTTTAATAATAATAGTATATCTATCGTAATAGATTTTCTGGCGTTTTCCCACGACAGTATACAAACCGATTTAAAGTACTAAGTGATGTCATTCTGATCATTGAGACCATATTCTAGGACCTCATTTATAGTATGGTTCTCAGTATTAACATACAAATATATTTCCATAAAAAATATTATAATGTAACTTTTTGGACTTTTTCATATTTTAAGTAATACTGTTACTCATTTTACTCTATGCCCCGGAACACAAATTATTCAATGAAAATGACAAAATAACTTATATTTTATGCCTGTCTTTACCAAGTAAGTATATCGGTCGAACAGATATCAAAAATTAATTCTAACGCCGATTAACTGTGTTAACGATCTGAGACTGGAGTCATACATTTGGTTCAGTTAAATTGCTCGCTGTATGCTATAACCGTTGCATAACTAGTTACGCGCGTCTGTATCAATTCTTTGGATTCCTAGTATCACTGATTGATATGAGATAACAAGTGATTTTAGGCCCAGCACTAATAAGGTTATACTATTTTTTAAAACAATTCTACATTACGATTGTTGTTTTTATACTATATTTTGTCAAATGTGTAATACTATCAATTAAATACATTTAATTATTATTAATAATGTTATTTAATTCAATAGAAAAAGATTTGATATCTATTCATTGTTTAAAATTACAAAATCAATAACAGGTTTTTGTTAAAATAATTCGATATATCTAAACGCAAATCGGTTGACAAGAAATATACATGATAAATATTAAATTAAAATAAAATTTGTTTCTGATCAAATTAGAATTACCAAAATATAGTAAACCACTTTACATATGACTTTTTATAAAGCTTATTAATTTTAACCGCCTTTTATTTCAAACATTTTGTCATATTACTAAAAAACTAGCAGGCTTATGATGATACTATATTATTAATTCTTCTGGTTTAGACATCAACCAGCCTCATCTGCCCTCATCCTGGTGATTTTTGGAAGAGATTCTGGCGACCCAGCCACATGCACTAGACCAGCTATAAAAATCAATAGGCTTTATTCAGCAGTGGACGTTATTTCTATTGTAATTAGTTTCATATTCATTTAACGTTAAAAAAATACACATAATATTAGTTAGGAATATAATACTCGAATATATGAAAATATATTATAAGTCAAACCATACTAGAATTAGGTACTCTATATTATATATAATTGTCTCATATGTAACCGTAATATCTCAACGGCCAGCAATTTTAGTGGCTTTCACATTTAGTTAGAAAGTGTAAAGAAAATTACATTAGTAGGAAACATGTTCCATAAGACTAAGAAAATTGTATGTTTCGTGAGAACCGACGTAATTACCCCGTGTTTCAAAGTTCTATGAGGCGGATAGAGGAACTGACGACAGTTCACATTACATCACTAATTAGTTATTATCGATGAATTTATCTTAAACAAACATTAAAACTTATATTACAGAAAACAAAGAGAAGATCTAAAATTAACCAAATAGCGCCTATTTACGCATCCCGTATGATAAAGGAAACATTTATTAATTATCGAAATTATGAAAGAAAGTTACCAAGGATTTTAAAGACCTGACATTTTTTTTACTTTACACAACAAACTCGACCTTGAGAGAAAAAAAACTAACATTAATATGCAACCGTCTCTTAAAAAAAAGGAAATCACTCTTTTAATGTAAACTTAATCTGCCGCGTTCTAAATACGAAATCCGCGCCCTATATCTCACTTCACAACACTAACACTGCACTGGGGACCAAGAACTTCATGTTGCTATGTGTCTTCGTCTGACGCCGAAGACTGGTTGTGTGCTGTGAACATGTTACCATCAGGTTATATACTGTCCCTCCCACGCGGCGAGATTCGTCCAAAGCAGGGTGAATGCCTTGCTCGCTAATGACATGTATTAATTGTAACTTACATTTTGAACGTTCCATTTTCAAACTGGATCGATCTTCGTTTGCGAGCTTCTTAATTGCAATCATTGGAACAAAAGGCATTCGTAATTCAATTTTATTTTTATTTGCTTACGAGCTACGAGTGATCTAACAAAAAATGCAATAGCTTAATAAGCTTATAAATTTTTGTTCAGCATTGTTTGTCCCTAATGGACTCCTACTGAACCAATTTATAAAATTTTGTAGACATCTATTTCGTCCAACTTAGAAGATAGGAGAGAATATATCTCAATTTACTAAATTAATAAATTAACTATCTTAATGGTCTAGTGGGTACAGCGATCGGCTTAGTCGCTGCCCTGATTAGAACCCGGCAGTCGTGGGTTCGAACCCCGCGGTGAAATGTCTCTTTGCATTTTTTCCCAGTTAGGTAAGGACAAAGCAGGACCTGAATGACCTGATTATCAGAAAAGGAAGATGATTCCGTGCTTGGGAGATTCCCGGCTACAATCTTAGGTTGGTATTAGGCACAGACATCCGAATATACAACTAGACTGGACGAGCCGCCAAGTTTATAGGCAGTCCCAGTGTCGCAATTCCTTTTCGGTTTTTTACCTGTGAAAAGTTATTATATTTCTTAGTAAATTTACTGATTCATTGCGATGACGGCATGTTACAATTGCACAGGATGGCATTTTGGGAAAAAACGGTAATTTCTTCTAATATTCGTGCGTCTTGACTCGTCTCACAGAGCGTAAACTGGCAGCCAGTGTATGCTCGTTGAGCTTACATTTGTCGCACTTAAAAACGCGGCTTGCCCATTCCTGTATTGGGAAATCNGTTGCTGCACTATACTACTCACTTCATCAATATATATATATATATACATATTATTACTATAGTATTGTCCACAGATTTCCCAATACAGGAGATGGGGCAAGCCGCGTTTTTAAGTGCGACAAATGTAAGCTCAACGAGCATACACTGGCTGCCAGTTTACGCTCTGTGAGACGAGTCAAGACGCACGAATATTAGAAGAAATTACCGTTTTTTCCCAAAATGCCATCCTGTGCAATTGTAACATGTCATCATCGCAATGAATCAGTAAATTTATCAAGAAATATAATAACTTTTCACAGCTAAGAACCGAAAAGAAATTGCGACACTGGGACTGCCTATAAACTTGGCGGCTTGTCCAGTCTAATTGTATATTCGGATGTCTGTGGTATTGTCTAAGCTTCTTGGTATAAAGTAGACCAAGTATTTTTATTTAATAATTTATAAATTGCACAAACCTTTGCACGGCTTCACTATCACTACATAGTATTAAAACAAAGTCGCTTTTTCTGTCCCAAAATCCCTATGTATGGTTAAATCTTTAAAACTACGTACCGGATTTTGATGCGGTTTGTTGTATTAGATAAAGTGATTCTAGGGGAACGTTTTAATGTTTATAAGCACCCATCAAATAGTGGAGAAATACTATTACTTTTGAGGTTTACGGCGGTACCGGCCAGCCGGGGCGGTGCGTGCCTTCTATCAGCATTGCACCTGTGCGAAGCCGGGGCGGGTCACTAGTTATAGATATACCCAGGAGCGTAGTCACCTGTCACAGGCATCTGTTTTGCTTACAAGGCGACTGCGATCACTATAATTTATACAAAAAGTTTAAAAGAAAATATAACAATTGATATTGTTTATTTCATAAATAAGAGGTCGGTTACGGCCTAATCTCCTCACGGTGTGCGGGACGGCCTGTGCCCTGTAGTGAGACGCTATAGGCGGATGATGACAAAACATAAATATCTGGCTTAAATCTGTGTGATCTTGCCGCGTGCAGTGGAGATCGACAAAGCCGACTGCCAACTTCGGAGATTATAATACAACCCTTTTTTGATTATAATGTTTAGTTACGCGATAATGTTGTAATGGGAATCTAGATAAGGATTAACCAAATTTTAACGTGTGCGTATACAATAATTTCGGTAATAGGCACTTGTCTTTAGCCTTGAACAAAATTAGTTGTTCGTATTCTGTAATTGTTACGCCGGTAATTTTTTCGTATTCCGTAGCCAAATGGCAAAAAATGGAATCATTTAATTTATTACTTATATTACGTCTTTGAATATGAATATTATACATAAATATTCAAAGACGTTCGAAAAATAACATACAGCTCCATTTTAAGGATGGAGCTTATAATATCGGAACTAAATAACGGATATACTTTTACTTACACCTACTTTGTTTTGTTTTTAATTGACACATTAGTATACATAGAAACATCCAGAAAAATACAATAATCCAAACCGAGATTTTCACAATACAAACTCACAAATGCTGCTACTGCCCGAGGGTCGAATACGGAATCGCTGGTGATCTAATTTCTCAACTACTACACATACATATTTTATGTTACGAAGTGACCAGGGCAGCCAAGACGCTCACTGATGGTGATACGCCTGACCATGACAGAGCGGCATTGAAGAAGACCAACAACTGATAAATAGCTATTATTCTCCATCAATGCCGCACTGCGCCCGTCACCCGAGACAACAAAAGTTAGGTCTCTTATACCTGGTAATTTCACTAGCTACGAGTACGGTGCCGTCATCCCGAAACACAAGAGTGCATAGCACTCTATTTATACTCTTATTTCTTTTATTGCAATAAAATGGTTTACCCCTGAACTCAAGTTGGCATATTAATTATACTGTCACAGTGTACATATTATTTTATTTATAAAAGTTGAGTAGGAAGCATTATCGAAGGTAAAAGGTACCAGGCACAATTCCAGGCATGTAGGTCGTCCACTAGCTAAAACGCCGTTAACTCACGAGCACAAATTTAGTTCGGCTCATAAGTAATTTGAACGCACATTGAATATAGTTTATCTTTTTTTCTTTAAATATAAGGCGAAAATCAATAATCTAGATTATCGAAAAAGAAGAAAAATATGCACATTCTTGATGACAAGCATGTGAATATTGTTCGCTTATTAGAAGAATTCACAAATTTGAGCTCCGAAAACAGGTGTGCACTAAATTTTATCGTAATATATGTTCGGAAAAGGATAATTAACAACTTCAAACCCGCTTATTGTCTCTTCTGCTGATCATACAACAGCAGCTAATAATAATATTACACCTCGCGCGCGTAAACGTCGGCGTCCACAGGACGTGCTAGACGTTCCAGACGACCCTATAGCGGTCGAGATTCCGTCCCCGCCCATCGTCCCTGTAGGCTCGCACAGTCCCTATTCGCGTAACCGGCATGTGCCGGGCCGCTTTTCTTCCCAAACATGTTATAGGCTACCAAGCCCCCCCCCCCCCCCCCGCAACGCCCTAAGCCGAGGTTCGAGTTCCGTTCTGGGTCGCCCGTTGTCCCGGTCGGCTCGTTGTGTAAATGTTTAAGGCTGAGAGCTATCTGCGCTCGCCAATTGCCCGGTGAAGCTGTAAAGGCCATCTGCGGCCAACAGCAGTAGTCAGTTCGAAAAAAAAAGATAATTAACAAAATATCGAATTTGAGTGTTGAGTGATTTTTGTGTACGGCCTCTTAAAACATCTTTATGATGATATATGGCAATATAAGAGATGCCTTATCCTAAGTTGTTTTCCGTTAAACAGGGTTTATCAGTTCTATATGAAAAAAATGTTCTTGTCAGTTAACGGACTTTTAGCTAATGGACTGAACCGCTCAGCAAACGCGCTGAGTCGAGTTTCAATGAAGGTCACGGTGGGCTGCACATTGCGTTTCCGGCCCATATTTATTTCCTCTATTACATCACCTTTCCGATGAGAGAGCTTTAACCATACATTATAAAACAATGTCGTGGTCATTTAAGTAAAACCGTTTTACTAAATATATGTGCCATATTGCGTGTTTGTTTAAATTTTAGTAGATATGGTTTTTTTTTTAAATACCAACAACAGGAATGGCTGGACCGTTAATGATGGATCAATCTGGCATAAACACTGGCAGATAGCTAATGCAATAAGTAGTAGAAGTAAGGATGTAAATAATAAGTTAATATGCCTATTGCCTTCATAACTAAATTCTTTGTCTCGTATTAATCCATCCTCAGTGTTTTTTAAGTAACTAACAATTAATAAATCAGCAAATAATCATAAGTATTTTCTTTATGTAGGCCGATAGGCAATAATTAAACCAAGTTATATGATTACCTATGATGTGTAGGTATCTTATAAATTACCCTTGAAATCTATTTCAAGTGTTTCATTCTCAAAGCAGGTAGAAGTATCTTGGCTTTGACTCATGCACTTGTAAACAATTGAAATGAGTGAGGTAAACCAACTAAATTTAGTTAGGTAAACTGAAGTGATGTTTCTTAAAACATCCGACAGCTAATGAAGCCGTTTTTATGAGGGATGAAGGAATTATCACTTTTGAACTTGGTCAAAATAGGTAAGTGATAAAAGTATCTGTGCGGATTGGACGACTTCACACATAACCTTCGAATCTCTTCGCAGGCGTGCATGAAGGTTTCCTCACGATGTTTTCCTTCACCGTAAGAGCGTCGGATAACGTACATATATTTTTCGAAAATTCGAAAATACATTAGTACGTGTCGGGATTTGAACCTCAGCCCTCCCGGTAGGAAGGGGACAGTCCACACCACTGAGCCACCGACGCTCTACACTGGGCCCGCGTGGACGACTAAGGCCTAATCACCCTATACGGGTAGGCTCGTGCCCCACGGTGGGGACGTTTAATGAGCTGCTGATGATGAAAAGTATCTATACAGTTCCTAGTAGGTGATATCTTACAAACTTTAATGTTTTAGGACTGATTTGTGTCACTTCAGTCAATTTCCACGAACACGATGCCTCAATTACTTTTTAAAATTAAATATTAGTATAGATTATTCGGTCAACTCAGAAACGAGAACTACTGCCGACAAATTCTATAGTTTGGCAGATAGTAATCATTATAAAACATGATAGTATTATTTAAAACATAATAAAATAAAAAGAGAAAAAGAAAATCTAAAATACTATTTTATACGCGGTAAATGATAATAATATCTACTTGTAAGCAGTTACGTGTTTGCAACGACTATTTATTTAGGTGTGTATACCGTAGCCGCATTTTTAACGAAAGCAACAGTCCATTCATGTATCCATAGATTTAAGATTATTATTTAATGTATGTTTTGTTAGCTATCCTGAATAAATAAATAGCAAACATCCAGATCAATACAAACAGACATGTTCATGCACTTTGTACATACTTAGGTATTTATTTGCTTCACGTGAACTGAACCTAAACCTTGATGTAGCGTGCCATAAAAACCATTACTCAACAACTTACACCCTTGTCGTTTATCATTTTTTATGTCACAAAGTGTATGGTCAGGACGCTCACCTAATGGTAAGTGATACGTCTGACCATGACAAAGTGGCATTGGTGGAGACAACTCAGACAGTTATTATTCTCCACCAACGAACCGCGCCCGTCACCCGAGACAACAGATGTTAGGTCCTATAACCCGGTAATTTTAGTAGCTACAGTGCCCTCATAAATACAACATATTTTAACTAAGAAATTAATTATAAATTTGAAGTATATTCCCTCCGCTAAAACAAACCAGAAGCCTGAACATTTTAAATAGCTTAAGCATTACTCAGTCGATGTTTATAACATCACTTATTGTATACAATAACAATGAGCACTGTTCTGACATAAGCCAAACTTTTTTTACTATACACGTGTATTCTAAACTAATATAATAAATATTTATTTGTTAGAAAAAACTACTGGACTTATTTGAAATATTGTTTTACCGTCGGAAAACTAAGCACACCATCTCCAAAGGACATGGCTTAACCTATTAACCGCCAGAATTCCAGAGACAATAGAAAATCTATTGACTGTTATATACAACTGCGGCGGTAAAACGGTTACATATCAACAGGTACTTTAACCTTCATGTGATAAGGTAACTGTGGAAGTTATTGGGAAAACCGAGGTTCAGCAGTTCAACTAGTGTGGATTTTATTTGGCCATATTAAGCCACAGGTATTTTTGTGACCTCATCATCAGCTCATTAAACGTCCCCACCGAGGGGCACGAGCCTACCCGTATAGGGTGATTAGGCCTTAGTCGTCCACGCGGGCCCAGTGCGGATTGGACGACTTCACACATAACCTTCGAATCTCTTCGCAGGCGTGCATGAAGGTTTCCTCACGATGTTTTCCTTCACCGTAAGAGCGTCGGATAACGTACATATATTTTTCGAAAATTCGAAAATATACGTACGTATAAACTTTTTTAATAATAAAATACAATTTCACAATAAAGTATACTACGTCACATGTTAAATAAAAACCTTTATGAATAGTTATATTTTATCTACATAGGTACATTAGGAATATAAATGTGCTTACTTTTTAATGTTCGTTAGGGTTCAAATATCGCTTCTTCGAGCACCTACAAATGTTTTTTGATACTAATTATATAGTAATCAAATTAAACACATCACCATATAAGTCCTACACAAATATGGTGCAATGGTTGAAAGGACCACTACTTGGTGATATGGTAAGTTCCGCGCAGTATATTTGTTTGCCCTATCAGGTCTGTAGGTATATATATTATGGATTGGGTGTTTCTGTGAATAATCTGAAATTATTTACATATAAAAATATGTATATCAAACCGGGGACCGAGCCTGGAACCCTTGCGTAGTACTCGGCGAATTGCTTCGAAAAAGATGGGTTCCAATTTTGAAACTGGTTATTGCAGTGTTTTTGACTCTCTGAATATTGGATTTACGTGCTTCATGAATCCAATACTCTGAGCTACTTCCGAAACACGAATCTTTCTTTTCAATAAGGGAGAAAATAGCATGCAATCTAATTTGACTCACGGTTGAGTCGTCGGAAGTTTACCAGGTTCCCATTTGATTACAAACTATCTACTAAGTTTAAGTACTATAATTTTTGCTTTGTGTAACTTCGTAATTGTGTGCTATGTTGATAAATATAATTTTTCTTTCGTTTTTTTAAATAATGTAATTCAGAATATTAAAACTATTTTTCCACTACGTGGAGACTTGAACAAACTTCTTTTGATGCAGTTGTGATTTAAATTTAACATCTTCTTCTTCGATATAGCCTTTTTTATGTACTTACGAAATCCTTCTTTTGGCTTTTCTAATTTATCTCATGTCATATTACATACATTTTATCATCTATTAAGTTAGATATCAATGGCATATACCATTATTTAGACCGCGATGTATAATTATGCTATTTATGGGTTACCTACCTTTACGTGGAAATATTTTGTTAGCTTCTTTTAAACCCAAAAAAAAATGTTTTATAAACATAATACAAATACGAGTTATTAAATCTTAACCCCTTTACCACAGTAGCCGAAGTTTTGCTTAATTTTCCTTAGCACCATAGATAGATGCCTATTTAATATACAACTCATACTAAGAGTATCATGAATCGTCTATTGTTTTATTGTCATGCGTTAGTATTTTAGACAATAGTCTACTTTCATACTATTTGGACTAATAAAAATATAAGGTATTTGAACAGATGTTTATCAGCTGAAATACAAGATTTTAGAAGACATAACATGTATTATTGTCTTGTCAAGTGACGCTTAGGGGGCTAATGGCTTTCGAAATTTCCATTAAAGTGTAATATCTTAATCTAAAAACATATAAATTGACATTGCCATGCTAGTCGTAATTTTTACATTTTCTACTCTTCAAATCCATGTAAGGGATACACAATGGCATAGCTGTTGCTTTCCAAGTACTGAGAAGATTACATAAAAAACTAAGTAAGCATCTAATCCTTTCTACTAAAAGATTTATGAAATTTGACATAACTTAGATTGCAAAAGAAGGGTTTAAAAGTGGTAGGTACTAACTGTTTTTACCCGACTTCTAAATAGAAATGGTATTCACTATGAGTTCTTTTAATCATCACTACGAGTAGAAAATTATCTTACTTTGAACTTGTCAGTTATTTGTACACTTGTGTAAGTAACATCGAGATTTTATCTGGCCGTCATTGTTATCTTTGGATGTTAAAACAGTTGTGCACGTGACTTTAGTTCTTCAGATAAAAAGAGATCGTATCGAAACTTGATCGATCTTTTAAAATAGCATTGTCTAAGAAAAATGGAAATTCCCGTACAATCTACTTAACATTTTTTACTAAACTAGATGCAGGATACTATCAAGCTTACGCTTAATCGTCTTATCTTCTTTGCAACCTATTGCAGCCCACTGCTGGACATATGTCCCCCATTTTGCGACAGACATTCCTGCCATTTGCTTTCCTCGTCCAGGCTCCGTCGCGATATTTCGCAAGTTGTTAGGCCACCAAAAGAACGAGAAAGATTGACCAGAAAATTCTCAAATTATTTTTCTGTAAGTAAAAACTTTCACCTACAGATTTTTCATTGTTTATGACTTTTCCGCCTGCTGGGAAAGTAGTAGATAAAAATCCTTATGAAGCCGCCAAAATAAGCCTTATGAGACTATCAATTATCCATAATTAAGAAAATATATGGCCGTTAATTTGAAACGGAATTGAAAAGAGTCACGTGCCTTTATATGCGCACACTAAATGACAAAAAAAATATTGTTTCGACCCTAACGTTTAAATCTAACACAAGCAGGAACTCATTTACGATAAATACGATAATACACAACAAAAAAATACGTTTCATAAAGCCAAAAGGCTTTAAACAATTGTTTTACTGATGCAAAATTCTGCGATATGTAACTACCTATTGTTCTGATTTGTTACAAAGTTGAAAATTAGTTTGCAGTTTAAATATAGGCGGTCGTTGTAAATGAATATAATGTAGTGTAGTTTGCATAAAGATGTAAAGGGTATGATTAGACGTAGTTAGAATGCCAGGATCCAAGCAGCACCTTCCCTAACTCGTACTTAACAACTAAATATATACATATATTATACATAGAAAACACCCAGACCAATACAAACAGACATCTTCATGCAACACAAATGTAAGTACTCCCCGTTGATCGAACCCGGAACCCTTGGTGTAGTAACAGACGTCTCAACCGCTAAACCAAATGGGTCGCCGAAGAAAAATCTAACTATTTTAAACATAGTTACCAAAATTTAAACGCTTTAATTATCCAATTATTACAGACTACTTCCCTCAATTACCCTAGATAATTTCAAAGTGTGATTAGTTACTTGACAATGTTCGAAGAATGTTTTTATCTTCACGCATGAGTGCTTTTAATGGAAAAGAGGTATTAAATCTAGGGCAGTTGATTATTTACTAACTTATTACAAGTGTGATATGGAATTTAATTATATTAGTAAGGACATATCAACAAATTGTGATCAGATGATGAGCAGAGATCATGGCGCAACTTCGGGTACAGAACCAATACATTTCATAATAAATACTAAGAAGAGCGTCAGCGGCTCATAGTGTGAACTACGGCCGTCCGTTCTGGAGAGTGCAGGTTCCAATCCCGCCACGTACTAATGTATTTTCGAATTTTCGGAATTATATGTTCCTACGTTATCCGACGCTGTTATGGTGTAGGAAAACATCGCGAGGAAACCTGCGAAGAGATTTAAAGGTTGTGCGGGAAGTCGACCAATCCGGACGACTAAGGCCTATACACCCTATACGAGTAGGCTCGTACTCCTCGGTGGGGACGTTTACTGAGCTGATGATGATGATGCTGTTGCAGCCATATAACGTCGCATACTTGGACCTCTTCTGTTTTTGGAAAGGAAAATTATAGATAATAATTTAATACTTTTTTTACAGCAACCTTTGAGAACGTAAGCAAAGCTCCGGTCCTTCTATGGACCCCTTATATAGCAAAAACTACGAGTATCTAGATGAAAAACTAAAAGATGATGTACCTAGTTAACATTAAAGTTTAGGTACCTAATGACTGTATGTTGGCTGGTAGAAAAATATGCTTATAAAGTACTCTGATATCTTGGATTCAGTAACCTATTAATTAAAACTCATAACGAAATATAACATAAAGGTGACAAATTGAAACCCTGTTAAAATTATCATATCGTCATTAATTCAATTGAGATGAGCACGTTATATAATCACCTATTGGCGTATTCCGTACCCAATGACATCGTACTAATGTAATGTTCTAATACCAGTTGAAGTTTGTTTGTATAAGAAAATTCAAAAAGAACTTCTACTTGTGCTTTTTTATTCAAACTTAGGGCTTTAGTTAACCTTAAACTTCATTTTGTGTGATATAATCTAAAAGTTATGAAACGCACCTTTAGTAAATATCGTATTTATAGAATTATATAGGGGTACATTATTATATATGCATAATAATGTACCCATTGGGTTTATGCACACACTTATTGTTCTAGTGGGGATTCCAGATTTTTATCACGAAATATTAGAGCTGGTTTACTTAACATCCTATAGGTTCAATCTTAACCTGAAACAAGCCTAGTCAGCAGCAAATAAAAATTCCTTCATTGTGCCTTTATAACAACAACCGGTTTACAAGTTGGATTAAAGTTACGAATAATTTCTCCAAACGCATACAAAAATTCCGAACGAATTTGCTGCGGTTCGAGTTGTGTTCGGACGTACGCTATCGCAACAGGTGCAATTAACGGGCGTGTTATACTCACGTGAATGGGAAATGGACCTTATTGCACTGTGTTTGGGTTGATATGCCTTCTGCGGTCGCCAGCGGCGGTAAACGAGTTCGCACGTATACGTTGTGCGCGATCAACGCGCTATAACAGACTGCCTTCGCCTTGCAATTGGTCATGTTGGTGCTAGCATGTGACCGCGCCTGACTTCGTGATGTGATCATTATACCAATGTTTATTGATGCGTTTATTCCACTACCTACGGTATTCTTATACTTTTCCAATATTTTTTATGCAGTCAATTGGCGCAAGAAGATCGTGCATAATTTATTCAATAAACATATATTATTATATTAGACTACTTTGCGTAAAGTTTATATTTTTCTACGAGTTTACTCACTTAGTAAAGCAATAAAAAAGTTGATAATAAGACATAAACATAGAATATAAAAAATACTCACGTTAAAAATAATGCACTCCTAAAACGATAACAGCGAGCGACTGGGAGCGGATAGCGGTTTCGTATTACCTGATGATAAGGAAGATGACAGAGATCTCGTGATCTCGCCGCGCGGTTGGCAGCACTGCTCCCGCGCAGCCTCCGCGACCTCGACGCCGACTCATCATTAAGTAAACAACTCATACGCGCATCACGCGAGCCGTTTAATACTATGCCTATTAGATTATTGAACTTGTTACTACATACGATTTATCATTCACTTCCACTTGGGCAGTTTCGTATTTTACTTTAACTAATTTCAACGCCCTTTTAGCATTTTTTTGCAAAACAAAAGGTACCATCATCACAGGCACGAGCCTACCCGTATATCGTCCACGCGGGCCCAGTGCGGATAGGCCGACTTCGCACAACCTGGTGCGCAGGTTTCCTCATAATGTTTTTCTTCACTGTAAGATCGTTGGATAACGTAAATATAATATCGAAAAGACATTGGTACCTACGCGGCGGGGTTTGAACCTGCACCCTCCAGATCGGTAGGCAACAGTCCACACCAATGAGCCACCAACGTTCTAAACAATAGGTTACCTTTGAATTCTAAATAGTTATAAACAACTGCCCTGATTTTTTTTGGATTTACTTCTGCTGTTGGCTGCACATGGCCTTTGCAGCTTCACCAGACAAGTGGCGATCGCAGGTATCTTTCATTATCAATTCCTTGAAGAATATGCAGGGTTAGATGGCGTAACTGATAGTGCGTTCCATTGACAATTCCACAAGTCAACCAACTGTTGAATTGGTCAGTCGTAGGATGAGTAACAAAATATATCAACTCCGTTCGTAGTTTGAAAGTAACGTTAAGCCGATGGTTCTGGCTCAATCTTAGGATAGTAGGCATTCATCACCATCAGCCCATTAAACGTCCCAAATGAGGGGCACGAGCCTTCCCCTAAGGGTGTACAGGCCCCTCACACACGCGGACCCAGTGCGGAATGGCCGACTTCACACATATCTTCGCAGGCGTGCGCAAGTTTCCTCACAATGTTTTTCTTCACCGTAAGAGCGTCGGATAAACATACATATTATTTCGAAAAAAAAAACACATGGGTCGTGGGATTTGAACTCTGATTCTCATTTGATTCGCGAATGATGACCACAAATGGCGGCCCTCTGCGCATGATTAGAACTATGTTAACGATAGAAACAAAAGAATTATGAAATAATGAAAAATTACATGTGTACAAAAATCCGCCGCCGTCCGCCACCGCAGCTGCAAAGGGACCCAAAAAAGTACTTACGCACAGTGGTCATCTTTCGTGAATTGTACTATAAATGCTCAAACAAGGCTATAAGGCGACTACTAGGTGGTAGACTCGGTGCTGAATCGTCTAGGGAGGCACCGCCGCCGTGCAAGATATCTCGTGTTTCGAGATGAGAACACCGTAGCTAGTAAAATTACCGGGCGGGGCTGTCTTGACGGAAAATAACTTGTTATTTTTCTTCAACGCTGCATCTGTTATAGTCATGCGTATCACTTACCACCAGGTGAGCGGGTTGACCGTCCCATTCATTGAATACTTTAAAAAATTGGCCAAGCGCGAGTCGGAATCGCCCGTGAAGGCTTCCGCAGCAGCAAGTAACATTAAATAAAGCAATTTTTATTCACTTAGGCACCTACTACAGCTTTAATACGAAAAATAGTGGTTCACCGTTTGTCGTTTAAAAAAAAACTACACACCAGAAATCGTTCAAACTAAATTTCGTTGTTAGAATTCATGGTAATGTACATTATATACATTTTTTTATTTCTTAAACCCCATAGTTTAGAAATCAGAGGGGTCCCCCCACAATTTCACAATTTTTTCAACTTTGGAAGTGGCTTTCGCGCAAACTTTTCAATTTATTAAAAAATATTAGAAACCTCGATATCATTTTTCAAGCTTTACACATTGATACCCCACATTTTTGCGTTTCAGTTCAATGTATGGAGAACCCCAAAATATTTTATTTTTTGTCAAGTTTCTTGTCAAAACCTAACAGCGGTTCACAGAATACATATACTTACTAAGTTTGGATAGTGTAGTGTTTATAGTTTCGGAGAAAAAAAGGGCGTGACATACGGACGGACAGACAGACAGACTTGAAGAATCTATAAGGGTTCCGTTTTTTGCTATTTGACTACGGAATCCTCAAAAATGAGGACCTGTCCCGCAGTGAAGCCTTATGGGCTGATGTTGAAGTAGGACATGTCATTTTAAAAGTTGTTTTCTAAGGTATTTAAAATAATTTAATTCCTTACCTTTCTGCCTTACTACCAGTGCGCTTCTTAAGTTTTGTCCTTAAGTCGATTCTTACTGCGCTCCTTTTTCGGTTAAGTAGACGCCACTTGAGAACCTTACCTTTATTAATTATTATTTCATTGCTTTAACGATTGTTATTTTATTGTTGTAACGATTGTTATTTTTTGTTAATAACTTATTTATTGACGTCAATGAATGCTTTCTTTCTTTCAATAAAGTACCTACACGGGATGAAATCTGACTCTTATACACTTCACGACTCAGGATCTAGACTATCACCTAGCAGTAAAGTATTTACTTGTTTTGTACTAATACAAACTGTCAAGGCAAGCTTAAAGCAGAGTGGCACTAGTGAACCAGTGTATTATTCAGTAAAGTGTAGATTGCAGTAAGTTGCACTTAATGAGTGAGTATAAAATACGGCATCCATAGCTCTCAAATTTTCTGTGAAGACCATCTTGTATTGATCCTGTACCTATATAAAATATAACATCGATATATGTATGTTACACTCAGGGTTGTCGGGATGATAAATTCTACCGTCAAGGTAAAGCAAAAAAACATATGAAGTAAAACCATAATACCTTTAATGTACAAACTAAGACTACAAATTCTTCTATTTTTTTTTGCAACAAAATGTAATATTTTAATATACACTAAGTGCGGAGGTAGGTATATTTTACATCACTAGGATAAAAAAATAAATAGCCACAAAAACTTAACAACTATTCTGACATCAACAGAAACAATTCAGTCAATGTTTTCATAATAAATGCTACTTATGAAATAGCTCAGTACTTGTATCCAGCTATTTTATGGACCTGTAACAAAGAAAATAATGTCAAAAGGTATTCTACAAGACATATCTATACTCATCGTAATGCCACCAGAATCACTCTAGAAGTAATGAATCATGTCAGTTTGTGACCATGGGTTCAATTTACGTAGACGCGGGCCCAATGCACATACGAAGCGGATACAATGCACAAAAGACGCGGGTCCAATTCACGTAAGCAGTGGGTCCAATGCACGAAATGCGAGTGCCTAACGTTGTTAAGACGCGGGTCAAACCACGTAAGCCACGGGTCCAAACCACTTAAGCCGCGAGTCAAAACACATAAGCCACGGGTGTTGGACCATAACCCGCCGTACTAATCCAGTGGATGTTTAAGATCAAACTCCTTTTGATATTAGACTAGATGTACGTACAAATGAGTTTTTTTTAAGCTGAAACCATTAACATATAAAAATAAATTTCTATTTCTAAATAATTAATACTAAAACTTACCTAATAAGTTTGGAATTCGCATTGACCATAATAAAGTATTTGTACATTTGACGGTCACCGTTAGAGCTCCATCAAAAGTATTCGATGTGCTCACTAATTCGCCAAATTTCAAAGGTTGGTTATCTAAAAATGTACAAGAGTATACAAATGTTATTCTCATTAACCCTCTCACCGCCGGAGCAGCAAGTTGAAGTGGCAGTGGGCTGTTCACGCATGTCGCAGAACCGATAGCCATTGGAGCAGACGAGTTCTGAAGTGGAGACCGCGTCTTGTTAGCGTAACGTAGGACGCCCTCCGGCCCGATGGATGGATGGTGTAGGCTGGATGAGAAGCCGAGGTCTGGGATATCTGGGCCAAAATGAGGGAGACCTATGTCCAGCAGTGGGCTGTGATATGTTGAAAGGAACTCTTTTATTGACGAACCATTTGGTTTTGCGGTTGAGACGTAGACTGCAACACCAAGGGTTTCCGGGTTCGAACCCCGGAATTACAAACATTTGTGTTTACAATAATATATGAATAAAAAAATGTATATAAGTATGTTTATCCGTTGTTTAGTACCCATAATACAAGCTTCACGCTTAACTTGGGTCTAGATGGCGCTGTGCGAATGTAAAAAAAAGTGACAGAATAAAAAAAATGAGAAATAAGAAAATATTTATTTTATTTGAAAGATTATATTTATTTATCTCATTCAATAAAAGATTAAAACTTACTTAAATTCCATTTCAGCCCACTAGTAGTGACACTTGCGCACGTTTCTCCCACGGGCACTAACGAGCACCACGCTCTTTTATGCTGCCTAGTTTGTTCAGGAATGCTTATTTCGTGGTTACCCGGGCTTAGGAGCCACGACACTGCATCATCTGTCATCATATACAGCCTTGTATTAGTTCCCAATAACAATTGCTTGTTGGCTAGGTACAACGTTTGAATATTGCCTAGAATTTGATCTAATCTGCCTGAATTTTGGCATACCGCAATGACATGGTCTAACTGAAAAAAAAATGCAGTAAAAAGACATTGTTTAATTTCATTATTCGCCTATAGCCACTGCAGGGCACAGATTTTCCCGCTATGGAGAAATTGAACCGTAAGTCGTAACCCAACACGCGAGCCCAACTTCCTCTATAAAGTAGTATTTAAGCATTGGATTTAGTTCGCTGCGTGATCATCATCATCAGCTCATTAAACGTCCCCACCGAGAGGCACGAGCCTACCCGTAAAAGTTGTATGCCTTAATCGACCACGCGGGCCCAGTGTGGATTGGCCGACTTCACGCATAACCCTTGAATCTCTTCGAAGGCGTGCGCAGGTTTCCTCACGATGTTTTCCTTTACCGTAAGAGCCGTTAATTACCGTAAGAACCATATAATTTCTAAAATTCGAAAATACATTGTTGCGGGACTTGAACCTGCATCCTCCAGATTGGAAGGCACACGTCGGTGGCCCACACCAATGAGCCACCGACGCTTTTCATTCATTCGACGATCTGGCTGGATCTGGGATTCAGCGATTACAAAGCGGAAGTAACTTTGTACGATTTTCCTATATTGGTCAGAACAATACAAGCTGAACCAACGGCTTATCTAAAATGAAGGATCAAGAGGACACGTGGATCCGTCGGTCCGTTTTTCTAAACGGACCATAAAATAACACCCAACTTTCAGCATAAGTAAAGTTTATTTTAATTTTGAAGGTTAGTAATGTTCTATACTACATGGACCAAAGCTAAATATCATTATACATTGCCACCGAGGGGCACATGCCTACCCATATAGGGTAATAGGCCTTAAGTAAAATAGCTGAATATGAACCTTTTCAAAGATTTTTTATTGTTTTCCTTTGTTGTAAATTTCAAACATAATAAATATTAAATATAAATATTTTGGCCTAACATAAAAAATAATCGCTTAAAATTAGTTTTAACTTATATTTCATCTTTAAATGTTAACTCACATCAATATTCCGCAACTGAGTGTGTTTATGTAATTCAATCAAAGCCTTCGTAAAATCCGTGCAATCTTGATCTGGAGTGTGAATAACCTGAAATAGTATACATTTAATTAATTCAGATAATCCTCCGATCTTTTTTTATTTTGGTAGGAATGGCGTCTTGTCCCCTCATTGGGTCGTAACCCACCGAGCACAAAAGTAAGGCCATAGTCAATCATTCGGGATGGAAGTGGCTTCAACTAACTTTATGTTTATTTTTAGAATATAATGAAGCTTACCTATCACATGTTAAATTTATAAAAATTTTGACTATTTGTGCAATCACATATTCACACCAACAATATAAGTTATAGGCATGCTTTAAGTGAAAAAATTTTCTTTTTAAATAAACAAATATTTTGGGAGTGGGATAACATACAACTACACAATCATGCAACATAACTTTATTATTACTGATCTTAATATACAATACATACACATATCCAATATCCAAAACCCCAGTATCCAAAAATATTGGGATTAAAATATTCTAAAACAACCACAACCTAAACTTAGAAAAGGACACTTTAAAAAGTAAGTATTTTCATTGGTGATTTGACCATCCAAATTTTTTTAAAAATTATAGCGGTTCATATTAATCTGGGAGACTATATTCAATCACTTGTCTATAAATCACATAGAGGGCTGTTTATCGGCAACTTATGGAGAATGCCCTTACAAAGGAGATAATAATATGGGCCTTAGCTTATCGTTGGTTAAACATGCATTAACCAGTTGTTTACATGCATAATATTAATAACACAAGTTGTTAATACTCTACCTACATTATTATTTATAGTAAGAGGCTTAACCTTACAACAATTTGTGTACTTCTCTAGTGTTTCTTGTTTGATAGAGTCAAAATCACCAGTAATTAGATCAGGATTTTTTATTGATTTCTGTAAGGTTTCTGGCATTTCCTTCACATATGTATCCCATCTTGTGGTTCCACCATCAACTGTTACTCTAACTAATGCTAAAACAAAATGTTTTTGATACACTTACTAGCTATAAAATTTGAATGAAACAATAAGTCATTTATTCAGCCTATTCAATATGTTGGTTGCTGGACATAGGCCTCCTGCAAAAGCTCCCACTCCCATCTGGTATCGGTTACCAATGGCAATTGGCAACCCACATCATGTTAAGGAGCCTAATTTCTAAGGTTCTCTGTTCATTTAATAGGTAGACTTCCTACAATGTGCTACAATATAAATTAACAAATCAATTCTTAAAAAAATTTTAGCCCACACAGAACAAGAGCTTTGTTAAACATAAAAAACATTAGTCCAGCTATGTATTGTAAGAGGAGAGCTTATAAACTACTGAGGTTAGACTCAAACGCATTTAGTCAAGCTGTACTACATTTCCAAACTTATAACAACCCATTCCCAATTCAGTGAAAAAAATAAGAAACA
This sequence comes from Leucinodes orbonalis, assembly GCA_019425675.1. Taxonomy (NCBI): domain Eukaryota; kingdom Metazoa; phylum Arthropoda; class Insecta; order Lepidoptera; family Crambidae; genus Leucinodes; species Leucinodes orbonalis. The sequence continues at coordinate 11,807 of PQWD01006946.1, read as the reverse complement.
TAGTACAATGTGCTTATAAAAAACATACCATTATTCCAAAGGGTTGTCATAAACTCCTGGTTTTGTGCAATTGGTCTATTTAATATTAAAACTGCATATTTGGTTCCTATGCATATTTTACTAGTAAATAATTGGTCAATTTGCCATTTCCAGCATCTCTGTATATTACTAGAGATTCCACAGTTATTGCTCTGCATGTTTAAAATATTAAATGTCATTTTAACCTAGAATATAAGGGTTTTCTCATTTTTTTTATCAGCTATAACCACAACACTGACAGGCTTTATACAAACATGATAAACACTTTGAAAATCTGTGAAATTTAATATATTAATTTTATAATCTTACCAAAGAGTTCTTGCCCAAGTTCATGATAAAACCAATTATGATAAATTAAAATAGAGGGCAACTGGGGGCAAAGGATAAAACTTATCACATTTAGTTCTTTGAGTGAATTGCGTTATTATGTAGTAGTCGGTGTCGGTCGTTATATTGAAATTGGAGATATAGTCTTTTGATTTTTATTAGATTAACTTTTTAAATAAATGGTTGTTTTGATTGTTCTTATATATTGCGGCCTTTAATTTGGAAAATTGATAAGTTTATCCGTACGTCAACCTTATGTCAAAATTGTCAAATTATTTTTTAATTCTTTCCATTTGGAGCCAGCTTAGGTCATAGACTATACTGTCTCGTCATTAATAAAATTTCTTATATAGGATTGATGAAGAAATGAGTGATGAAGATGATGAGTAAACATCATGACACGGACATCAGATAACCAAAGGTTGCCTGGCAGAAAGTACTGCCATAACAATAAGACTGCCTACTTTGTACTCGTTTTTTGTTGTGACTTTTTGTATTGTATGTTTTTTTCTTATGTGCAATAAAGTATAAATCTTATCTCAAAACATTGATATAATGTAAAAAGGGTGTATGATAGATGATATATGAATGCCTTACTAGTTTCAGCATATAGATGTAGGACTTTACTGAAATCTTACTACTCGAGTCAACTAAAAGTGACCGTTATACTGTTTTCTTTCATTTGCCAACACTTGCACTTGTTCGCCAATACTTAATGGTTTTATATTTGAATATAAAATAAGCTACTTGTGATGAGGCGGAATCGTTTATGTCTTTAGCTTGTTCCAAAGGGAACGAAAAAAAACCTGTCATTTTAGAACAGTAGTAGAGATGCAACGGACAGCAGTTTGGCCGGATGCCGGATATTCGGCCGACCACGTGGCCGAATATCTGGCGAGGCTTTCAGTAGCAAAAAAAGCAATTGACTATGACAGAATCTGACGAAAGGAAATTGCTCTGGGATATATCTCAATGATACTAAAGCGAGAAAGTACCATTACATATTTAATAATGATTGCACTCGACAACGAGCCATCCACAGTGGAAAAAACCGGATTTACCAAACTCTTAGATAAAGCAGCAAATTTGACTTTAATATAAACTGGCAAGCTGGACTGATAGATAAGTCAGAATTTACGAACGTAACAAACATTTCAAGAGCCATCACAGGCTTTCGCTATTATAAGGGTGCGTTTGGCTAGGTACGATTCCGCTGGATGTTATACACATGCGCTATAAAGAGCCATAAACGAGTCGTTCAAAGCCCAGACTAAAAGTAACAGCAGCGACTGCTGCTGGAAAGCGACTTTTGACGCACTTTAATCATTCGGGTTTAACTCGATAAATACTGAAAAGAGCTAAGTTTACCCGAGCATTATATAGTGCAAGATGTTAGCTTAAGTGGAATTTTCTTTTTTCCATGATTTAACATTTGTCAGAACAGAAGCGGGCCATATAATTTTTGTTGCTTATCACAGATGCACTCAGTTCAACAGTGGAATTAAATCGAGCAGTGTATCAATTTATTCAAACCCATCGAAGAAATTACTAAAATAATATGTTCTGGACTATCATGCGTGTCGGAAGTTATACTACACATTTAACACAATTTAAAAAATACTTCAAAATTTCTAAAATACTTCAGAATTTTGCTTATTACACTTATGCGAGCCTCATTAGCGAGGCTCGGAAACCTGCTGAATTTCCAAATTGTTATCATGTACTTGCTGTGGACCCATTTTATTTTGATTTCATTCTTGAAACCGTTATTTTAAATCGGGTTTTCAAGAGAAAAGTATCAAAAAGTGCACAGCTTGGTTCTTTGAGAAAAAAAAGCTTTATGACTTGAGAGAGCGGAGATCTTACTGAAAATGTCTTGTAAAAACAAGAGAGGAGACAGAGTCAGCTGTATCTCGCAAAACTCATGACATGGTTGATTAATTTTTATGTCATAAGTGAACAAGACGGTCAGTACACTCACATAAGTGAACCGCCTGACGAGGAAAGGAGCAGTGTTGAAGAAAATCACACATTTACAGAAGAAAACTCATAACAGTAGGTAGTCAATATTTTTCAAAACTTAACTAATTTTAATTATGGCTCGTCGTTCTAGAATACAGGCCTTGTATCACTTAAATGTGATACTCAAGCATTAATCTTTACTAGAATAGCGCCATCCCTGTCTAACTCAATTTAAGTAAAGATCAACGTTGAGGCCAGAGTCTTGTTCTAGAATACGGGCCTAAGACTAATTAAATAAAGCAATAAATTACTCAAAAATATCACTTTCCATATACTCTTTCTATCTTTATTCTGGTATATGGCTGGATACCGAATAGTTTAATAGTATCTGGTATCCGGCCGAATAGAATTTTGGCACCCGGATAGGCCGGATACCGGGTAGTCACTAGTCATTACCAACCAATTTGTCAATTTCTCAATCTGTCAAATGTGTTTACACCCTTGGCAAATTATTATTTGTTTTTGAGAACTTGTCTCTTTTACTGTTAAACTTATTATATTTCCCAAAAATGAATCGAATTTTCGGAAGAGGTAAACCTAAGGAACCAGGCCCTAGCATCACAGATTGCATAGGCACCGTAAGTAGTCTTCATTTATTGGGTAGCTTGAAGTTTCAACATATCGATGAATCATTACATTTTATTTTATTGTTGAGTAGAACACAATTTATGTGTTCTCTTCTTACGAGAGCGTTTTGATTGAGATTGTAAATAGCAAAGAAAGTATTGTATGAGAAAACAGGAAGAGATACCTACAAACTACAATAGCCATAGTTTCAAATTATTTACAAGTATTGTTCCATTATATTTCATAGTTGTGACAATGAAATTACTAATTGAACTATTGTTTATTAAACAAAAAAAAAATGCTTCAGGACAATAGCATCTAAAAGAGGTTATTTATGTATTTTTCAGGTTGATGCTAGAGCAGACAACATTGAACAGAAAGCGCAGAAGTTAGATACTGAACTTAGAAAATACAAAGACCAATTAAGCAAAATGCGAGAAGGTCCAGCGAAAAATTCTGTGAAACAGAAAGCAATGAGGGTGTTGAAACAAAAGAAAATGTAAGTAACTCTTCTATAAATAAAATCCAAGTCTAGGTGTACAAAGAAGTTCCACTAAAATGACACCTAATTTTTTCAAGAAATTGCAAAAAATATGTGGTATCGAAACAGGTACATTATTTTAATTTTTTAAGACTTAGCTGCTTTGTCTCTAGTTATGTATGAAGCTGGACTTGTTAGAATTTATTAAAAGAAAAAAAAAAATCAAGCTGTAACCCACTGTGATTGTCCATTTAGTGTTGGCATAACATGTTCCCCTTTGGCAGGATTAACCTTGAGAAGATGAAGTAGGCTGTCAAGAATCTGAGTCTTGCCTGTAGTACTTAACAATGGATAAACATCATTATATAATTTTTTTATTGTTAATACATACATATTATAAATAGAAGACACCCAGACCAATACAAACAGACATGTTCATGCACACAACCTGGAACCCTTGGTGAAGTAGCCGACATCTCAACTGCAATGCACAAAATAGGTTTCTGCAATACTTTGTAAAACACCAATAAAATTTTAGGTATGAACAACAATTGGAGAATTTACGAGCACAGTCATTCAACATGGAACAGGCTAATTATGCAACACAAACATTAAAGGACACTCATGCAACAATAACCGCTATGAAGGATGGTGTCACCCAGATGAAGAAGGAATTTAAGAAAATTAATATTGATTCCATTGAGGTATGCATTTGGATAATAAACTAAACTATTTCAAATGAAAAAAAAAATACTGCACATAATATAGGACACTTTTAATGAGTGGGAGGTCAATCTTTGACACAAATGAGCTTTTCAAAGCATTTTAACTATGTGAGAGAGGCTGCAGAATACCTAAAACCACATTTACCCAGGCCGTATTTTCTTTTTCATTAATTAAAATGGGCACTTTTTGTTACTTCAGATTACCAAGTGTATCATTGTGGGTGGCAGTATCACTTAACAACATGTGAACTATCTGCTGCTTGTATGAAATTTTACTACTGGTGTGACACTATCAACAAGATAAATAACGCGCGCCTTGTGTTTGGTTGTCTGACCCGAAATTTCCCCCTCACTTTTTCCATATTAAATTCTCTCGTATTTTTAGGTTGGCAACACACTCAGATCTCTCAGATTATATTGTCCGTAGGTTGGGATATCATTTACCATCAAGGAAACAATCTACTTGTTTGCCTACCCATTCAATTCAAGTAATTATCTGTATGTGTTTTTCAGGATGTAAATGATGATTTGGCAGATATGCTGGAACAAGCTGATGAAGTACAGGAGGCACTGGGCAGGCAGTATGGCATGCCCGAGATTGATGATGATGAGCTTGCCGCTGAACTTGAAGCCCTTGGTATGTATCATCATGATCAAGTATATAAAAAAGTATATCCACTGAGATACAGCGCCATCTATCCCCAAGTTTAGCGTGAAGCCTGTATTATGGGACTAAACAATGGATAAACATATTTATATAAATTGTGTTTTGTAAATACATACAAATTATACATACAAATCGAATCGGCCCGGGGATCGAACCCGGAACCCTTGGCGTCACAACAGCTACACCAAATGGGTCGTCATGAATGTGATGATGATGATGATTCATATTTCAGGCGACGAGATTGCTTTAGATGACGACACCTCGTACCTCGACGACGTGGTGAAGGCACCAGCTGCTCCCGATAAGGAACCAGGCGCGGATAGTATACGGAACAAGGATGGGGTTCCAGTCGACGAGTTTGGTCTGCCTCAAGTACCAACCACAGCGCAGACTTCACGCTGATTCCAAACTGGCTTTGATAATGTAAGAAGCTTTGTTACAAATTGTTACTAGCTTTTCTATATGGTAGGCATTTGTGGTATTGTTCAGTTGACTAGTAAAGTTCATGAGAAGATCAATACGTAAAAATCCTCATTTAATTTGTGACATTTCAATGCAGTTTAATAATAATGTTAGACTTTTCTTTTAATGATTTAATTAAAAGAAAAGTCTAACATTATTGGAATTGTTAAATGCCTTCATTACTTGTTTATTTAAATGCTTGCACTGATTAAAAAATAATATTGTTAATAATTAGCCTTACATACAATGCAAATATATAAAATTATTACATATTGTGCATAAAATTTTTGATTCATAACATATTTATATCCTATGTTAGCTTTGTATGCATCAATGTCGGCTTGAAACTGTCCTTGAAATAATTCTCAAGTTAAGAAGGCCATTCGCATTCATCAGAAAAAAGGTCTATCCAAAAAAAGAAATGCTAGACCACTTTTATCTCATCAAACATATACTACGTTACCTAGCCCTCCCTGTAACGCCCAAGCTATTATTTTAACACTGGCTTTAGGTCTAGAAAGATTAATACAGCACTGTGCATACAGTCACAAATGGTATTTGTTGATAAGTTTTATATTCTGAACAAAAAATGTAATAACATTCTGTTGTGGTAAATACAATAAATTTAATACATACTAACACACATATTTCATATTTCTTAGCTTTAGTTACTCGGAAAGGTCTAGCTGAATCAAATCTTTGTAATGCCCAACATTTTGGTTGTCAGCTTACAAAAATAAAAATTAATGTTCTTCTTTTTCCAAATTTTAAGCATGTTATAATTATAGATGTAATTCTATGTGAAATAATAAGTTATAATTTTTTTGTACTCCTGCGTTTTATTTACGGGTTGATCATTATAAAATGAAAAATACTTTTTTAAATTTATTCAAAACTGTGGTGCCCCTTATACAATGGGACACCTGTCTTGCCCGAATTGTCCATCTGCATGCGGCTTCTGGGACCTCCGGATGGCAAATGAATGGCCGATTAAAGCATAAGCCTAATATTGGTCGCATTACCATATTTAACTTGTAAATCCATATCGACTCGATAAGATGAAGAATTCAAAACTTAAAAATTAGTTACATTTTAAATAATCTGCCAAACTGCACATGCAGTTTGCATGCAGTGAAGTTGCATTTTATAATAGCAAACTTCTAACCCTGTCGTTTTACATTGTTTCTTAACATATTTATGGGGTAAATAAAACCAAATGTAAGGCAAATTAACCTTTAATAATTATAATAATTTAAGGCATTAAATTACACAGTCAATTCTAAAATACTGCTGTTTATTGATATGACATTTGTATCTACTGCACCACAGTTACCCGGTGAACAAGTTCTGTCCTTGAATCTCAGGTTATCGAAATGCAATCTCGAGGCTATGTAACATACAGATTTATGTCACATTATTTTGAGAAAATTGCGTTATGGGGGTAGATTTGTAAGACTACCCAACACAGTGGCGTGCACACCATATATGCGAATAAGTAGCATACCCTCAGCATCCAGACAACCCAGGAAATCGCCAACATATTATATGATTCCCAATTATTCACCCATTATCCTCTACAGATTTGAAACTGTAGGTGATCTGCTGTTAACAGCACTCAATTGGGCAAAAGTAAATAAAATATTGTTTCAGCGATTAGTGTCACTCATTTTGCAAACCCTACTCATTATCTCTGTGCACGCCACTGCATCTAGCCAACACAATAAATACTTATACCTCAATATTTACATCTTAATGATATGTACAACCACATCGTTTTTTTACTCTACGCGAAGCATACAGTCTAATTGCACTATCTAGTTAACAAGTTGCGGTTTAGTCGAGGGCTTCTTGTCCTGTCTTTGGTAAGAAGAAGCAGAGTATAGCAGCAACTGTAAAAGAAAATAAATTGTTTATTTTATATTCTCTTTATTAACTCCGGGAATCGGAAAAAGAAATGAGTGAATAGGCTTTTTCTGGGCAAGCTCCATCTTAGAGCACGTCTCTTCCACTAGGATAGTCTGTGCTCAAGAGCAAGCCCATCATAAATTTTAAAAATAGAACGCCGGGAATCCAGACACAATAGAAAATTCGGTATTTTCCACCATCCGCAATAAAATACCAAACTTTATTTATATAAAGCGTCGGTGGCTTAATGGTGTGGACTGTCGCCCTCCTACCACAAGGGCTGTGGTTCAAATCCTGCCACGTACCAATGTGTTTTCGAATTTTCGAAATGAAGGTGAAGGAAAACATCGTGAGGAAACCTTCATGCACGCCTGCGAAGTGATTCAAAGGTTGTGTGTGAAGTCGCCCAATCCACACTGGGCCCGCGTGGACGACTTAGGCCTAAGCACCCTATAGGGGTAGGCTAGTGCCCCTCGGTGGGGACGTTTAATGAGCTGATGATGATGATGATTTATATAAAAGCGCAACTTATTTTATATGTCGTTTCATTGATCACTTTTGTTTACTTGCAATATTGTATTTTTAAATACACTGAACACAATAAATATAAGGTCAATTGATAACAGTGAGCAATGACGTCACATATCAATAATCTCATACAAAATATATGAAACTTTCCTTTTTGACAGATCATAAAAATTCCGTCAACGATTAGTGGTGTCAAACGTCTGTGTGTTTTCTATGTACTTATATTATATAAGTATTTAAAAAAACCATACTTAATGTTTATCCGTTGTTTAGTACCCATAATACAGGCTTCACGCTTAACTTGGGGCTAGATGGCGCTGTGTGAATGTCAGTGGATATATTTATTTATTTATATAGGTATGGGTTTGTTTATTTAATTCTCTGATGATAGAGATAAGGCTGGGAGACTATTATTAGATCCATTTTATTAAGGTCCGTCATATGTTTAACGTGTGTGTTCATAGAAAAGAAGATAATTGTTTTTTATTTATTTAATCAGTAATCATGCAGACACCAAAAGGGACCGGAGTGTGGTTACTAACTTTGACGTAAAGATAGTCACAGTATCGAGTAATTTCAAACGCTTATTATAAAATTTACACTTACATTTATATTGCCCAATGGAGGGTGGCAAACAATAATAAATGAAATTAAATGAATGAAAAGTGTTTATTCAGTTTAGGTCCTTACAGAACACTTATGAATGTCAAATGAAGCTACCACTGGTTCGGACAGTAGTATATAAAATGAATTGAATGAATTTATTTTCTTTTTTCTAACATCGTTTTTGCACAATATTTGACTCATTTCTTCTACAATTTTTATTTATTTCCTCTCATGAAGGCTGTCTGGAAGAGATTGCTTTATAGCGATAAAACCGCCTTTTGTACTACTGTTATGTTCCTTCGTGTATTGTGTTTTTATTTTTCTCTGTGCAATAAAGTTTATTATTATTATTATTAAAGATGAGCTATTTATATGTTATACTTACGGAATAGGAATGCTGAAAAGACAACGATAGGTATGACACAGTTAATGTCGATGAGGTAGCCAAACGAGAGGTTCCCGATGAGACCGCCGCCTCGTCCCGCAGTCAGTGAAAGTGCTGCAGCCATTACCCTGTAGGTACAAGGAAAATGAATTATTAGATATCTCCATACAGATTTTATTTGTTATTTTCTCCTTACATGTTAATAAATTAAATGTATATGCATAATGGAAATAGTGGGACAAACCCCTTATGATGATAAATATCCACTGACAATTACACAGCGCCATCTAAGCCCAAACTAAGCATTTAGGCTGTAATGTGGTTATTGAAAAACGAATAAAAATGATAAAAACGCATTTGACTATGAGTAGTAACTACCTAATCTTAGGCTAAGTTAATGAATCTTCGTATCATGAAAAAAAACAATGTCATAATTCAGTGATTGGCATTGCATTATTTTTTTTCATTTAATACAGCATAATCATACAACGAATAAAAAAAACATCCTAATTGAAGACCGGGTTATGGGTCAAATTAAGATTTCAAGATTTTCTTCCATAGCTAGTTACAAGTTAAACTAATAAAAGCGTGTTAAAATAGCAGTAGACTTCTTAACATTAATAATAATAATAAAATTTATTTATTGTTTCTTCACAAGTAACAATTTCAACATGTGGTCCTTATTAGCTACTTACAATACACAATTTATTTTGCACTTTTATTGTGACACATTACGTTATAACATCTGGACACTCACCTAAGGTTTGTTGGGAATAAGTCGACCAGCACACAGAATACAAGACTGATGGCGAGGGATGTGAGTGCTTCAAAGATGCAAGAGAGAACCAGGTTCTGGGTGGAGTTCTGTACGAAGTATAATCCCACGGTCACCACTCCGGCGAAGCTCAAACTGAAAACTGGAAAAACATTGTGTTTTACATATGTATGCAATACACGGTAAACTTTCGGAAAACATATTGGAACATTGAAATATTTTAGAAATTCTCCTTTTTACTATCTGTATCCGTATATGGTACAGACGTAAATGGCTATTGAAGAATAATTTGTGTTTATTATAAAAATTATAATGTTAAGCGTTATATATAATTGAAGCAAACAATATTTGCTTATTTTTTAAACTATACATACATAATGAAATGAAATGAAAAGTTTTTATTCAGATTAGGTCCTTACAGAACGCTTAAGAATGACAAATGAAGCTACCACTGGTTTGGACTGTAGTTTTCTAATCCAGCAAGAAACTCAGTATTTACTTTTTTTGTTAAAATATGTATTTTGTCGTATTCTTCCTGCAGAGGTCTGTGTTGTATGTGAGTGTATTGTATTTACCTACATTTTCATGTATTTCAAAATCAAAGTGTCAAAAGGGATAAACTTTGTGATAGGTAAATCTATCAGATTAGAGATTTCCACAAGTGTCACCTTGTGATCTGTGAAATCAACAAATATGAAAACAACATATCCAACGTAGGTATCTGTAAAGATAATGGTAGGTACCTATCTAATTTATCTTAACTTAGTCATGGTTATTTATCTGATTTCATAGATGATTTGGTCTTTGTTATACATTTTGAACAATCTTTATTTCAATGAATAAATTAAACAAGGCCAATATTTTAAAATGTCTTTTATAGATTAATTACTCACAAAAGCCGTTTAGTGTAAATAGTTGGTACCTAGGCTATAGCTTGTACATAAGTCGTAGCACGACCTTAATACAGAAGACTTCTTGACTTGTCCAGCCCGCACACCTGAGGACCTCTGGGCTACCTTAGTCTCAACTATTTCTATTGCTGAAATAGTATAGTAAAGAGTCGGTGGCTCAACGGTGTGGACTGTTGCCTTCCGATCTGGAAGGCGCAGGTTCAAATCCCGCCACGTACCAATGTGTTTTCGAATTTTAGAAATTATATGTACCTACGTCATCCGTCGCTCTTACGGTAAAGGAAAACATCGTAAGAAAACTGAGTTGAAGTTGTGCGTGAAGTCCGATACGCACTGGGCCGGCGTGGACGACTAAGGACTACCTTACGTGACCCTCGGTGGGGCTGATGATAATAGTGTGACTGCTCTTGGTTGAAGGTTGAGACAGGCATTGAATAACTGGATTTTGTTCATGTTCGAAATGCAATCTCGAGGCAATTTAACATAAAGATTAATGACACACTATTTTGAGAAATGTACAGCATTGCGGTATGGGGGTAGATTTTGTAAGCCCAACACAGTGGCGTGCACTCCATATATAAAGCATCTACGCAACACAGTGGCGTGCACTCCATATATGCAGCATCTACCCAACACAGTGGCGTGCACTCCATATATAAAGCATCTACGCAACACAGTGGCGTGCACTCCATATATGCAGCATCTACCTAACACAGTGGCGTGCACTCCATATATGCAAATAAGCAGTGTAATGATTTTCTTATACTTTTGTAGGTAGCGGACATTCTAATAAATAATAATCCCTTAAGAATACTTACTAAGGAAGAACTTGGCTCCCAGTTTGTGAACGCACAGCGGCAGCCATAGCGATGTGGGGATGCAAGCCAGACCGACGATAAGGGTGTGCATATAGACGCTGGGGTCAATGGTCTTGCCGCAGTCGAAGGGGTCCCCGGAGGCCTCGTCTACCACCACGATGCCGGAGACGTCACATACAGACGCTGACGTGTTGGGGAAACGGTGTTCGAACTCTTCGTAACGGTTGAACAGTTCGGGGAACCAGATCATGAGGGTGTAGTAACTGTAATAAAGCGAATTTATACTTTCAAAACAAAACTACTCATTGAAATTCATAACAATGAAATAAGACATATAAGGATTAGATAGGTATCACTTCTATTTCACCAGGGAAGGAAACATTGTTTTTTTTATGTTATAAGTGTACACGGTCAGGGCGCTCACCTGATGGTAAGTGATACGCCTAACCATGACTAAGCATCATTAAAGGAGACTAACAGCTGATAGACAGTTATCATCCTCCATCAACGATAGCTGTTTTCTCGGGTAACGCAGTGCATCGTCGGCGGCAGACCTCATGGTCTGCTTATACCGGTAATTTAATTAGTA